>JAJJMC010021281.1:2397188-2426838 GCA_023531435.1 Papaver californicum | reverse complement strand
AGGTGATTTGACAATGGAGAATGAAGATATTCCTGTAGCTTCTTCCGTTGAATTTTGTAAAGGAATGACATTTGAAGATAAAAATGCTTTCTTAAAGCATTTAAGGGAGTATGCAGTGTTAGAGCATACTGTGTACAAGTTGAGGAAGTCAGAGCCTCATAGAGTGTATGCTGAGTGCAAGAACAAGAAAAGTGAAGGTTGTATGTGGGAAGTTTGTGCAAGGCAAATAATTGGTGAGGCTACTTTCACAATTAGGAAATGCAACTTGGTGCACAAATGTATTGGTAGTGGAGACCCAAATAAAAATCCGAAGTGCAACTCTAGATTTGTAGCTGATCATTTGAAGAGAGTGCAGAGCTGTAAGTTGAGAGTAAAATTAGCGTTTAAGTTATAAAGGGAAAGAGTATAACCGTTCGCGATAGTGGTGGTGTCGCTGTGCGGCAACCGCATTACCACGTGTCAACACCATTATTGCACGGACCGTCGGTCGTTTATGGCAAACTTGTTTGCAGGTAATTTGTGTGTGTATTTTTTTTCAAAAGAAAAATCTACTGCGCAACCTTCCCTGATGTAAACGATGATTGATGTGATTACTCACTTGATTAATTAGGGAACTAAATTTTTTGGTAATAATGTTTTAACTTATAATTTTATTTTATCTTTTTGATAAAATTTAATCCATAATTTATCAACTTTGGGTCTTTGCCACGCTGCCTTGCATATGTAGAAGAAAGTCAGACTAGTTATGAAGCTGAACTTCACTTGAAAATGGAATTGTGACGTCTGAGCAATTTGTTTAGCTAATAACTTATGACAAAGTCGACCGGCCTAAACCTAAATTAATTTTTTTAGTATCATTTTGCACAAAAAAAACTTTTGCCGAGGCGTAAAGTTTTATTTTAAAATGTCTTGGGCACTAACATGATCGGTCCTCTTCATAGGGTTTTTCACGTCATGCGATATAATGCCGGGAGGCTGGCCCCATCATAGGGTGCACGAACCCATCATCCACTGTCTGTCCACTTTCAACATGGCAAACTATATCTACCTAATTCATTCAGTTTTCTGGCCAATGTCCATGTACCAGAAGGAGGTGCAAAGTGCAAAACTAGAAAGCAATTTAATAGCCTTTGCATAAAGAATCAGATCGTGATACAAAACAATAATAGGGGATAAGATAATCCAACAGGATCGGGAATTGGAGCCTTCTGCTTCGAAATCAAGATCTTGTTGTTTCCCCTCCCGTGATCTAGTAATGAATTTGGAACTTGGAGTTTCTCTTCACTTCATCGATAATGTTTGTTCACTTACTTTTTTCAAATGAATTTTTATTCTTGATTGAATTGTTGATGAAATTCATTTGTCCACATTAACCAGCAAAAGTCTCAGAACTTAAAAGATTAATTAAGGCGTTCTTACAGCCCTTTAGAATAAGTTGAGAGCGTGAGGGTAGACTTGACATGCACGGTACGTAGTTGACAGATAACAAGCAAGACAAGGGCGAGAAGGTGTTCTCATAACATGATACTGATCAGGTCGAGATGAACCATAGTTAGTACTCAACCAATTAATGAACCCCGTGAATTATGCCATGCATTAGCATAGAATTGCTTAACGTGTAAAGTCTATATCCGTAAATGTTGGTTGTCCGATCTTAGAGTTCGACTACGTTGGTTTTGTGCCTTGTGATGTGAGTAAACAAACAACAGTGCAACACTGACAAATTCAGTGACAATGGATGATGCTATTACTGAGTAAACTAAAGTGTGCGGTTCAATAGTCTATTGTTATAGGTTCAACGAACTTTGCCGTCCATTTTAGTCGTTAATTTGTAATAAATAAGATCCACCTGACATATGGATGGTCATGAGCTCTCTAGGTATTCTTTTAGTTCTTCACTAGCTAACTAGATCTTATGGTAGATTTTTGTTTCGGGATATTTTGACAGTGTAGGGTAATAACAGACACATACTTGGTTGACATTTAAGAACTGCAATTACTTCAATTTAACGTGTATGTCGAGTCTTTTAATCAATGAGCAAGGGACATATATACATCTTTTAGACGCAACAAATCCAGACATAAGATAAAAAGAAGTTCCACGGACCTTCAGACTTATAAGCTACCTAGTAGCCTAGTACTGGTGGGAGGCCCTTGGAACCTTTACTAGTTATGGTTGAATTGTGGTACAATTATTTGACAAATACGCATGCAACAGTGCTTCATGTTTATTAATATATGTGTGACAAGTTCTTGTTGAGGCATATCTGCACCTATCACGCATCTATGATGTTGTCGATCCAGATTAATGAAGCTTGGCAATAAGAAAAGAAATGAAAGTTGTGTACTGTGCAAACTTGGGTTAAGTCGCAATCATGGCATTAGGACTTGGTAGAATTTTTCAGATCGTAAATGGAGAGACTATTTATTTGCAGTGCTTACTTGAATATAGGTATTATCTTATGAATTCCTCAAACTTGTATATGGTGTACACACGCCTGTTAACAGGGGTTAGTCGCTCGAGTATACAGTGTATTTTTTAAAAGTCCCACTAACGCAAACAGATTAGATTTGTAATTGATTGGTATAATATTTATTCAGAGATTGGAGTGGATGTACGTCGGTTTGAGGTCAATGACTCAATGATGCACTTGTGCTTAATAAAATCATGATCTTACACAAACAAAAATGCATTTAAGCAATCATATTATTCGCAACTCATCGCAATCTTGCACCAAACAAATTAGATATCATAGTGCTTGCTCTAAAAGAGTCAGAGCATACAATTTTTTCTTTTTTTCCGTAACAATACTCACTACGGCAAACAGATTATTCAGAGATCATGGAGTGGAGTGAGTGTATGTTGGAGGTCAATAATGCACTTATCGTGCCTAATAACATCATGATCTTACACAAACAAAAATGCATTTAAGCAATCATTTTTCGCAACTCAACACGATCTTACCCGACCAAACAAATGTCATTTAGCAGGCAATCACGCATATCCCGAATTCATCGCCAAAACACGATCTAATCAAGGGCCAAAATATAGACCCACCATCACATGTTCAAAAAGACCAGGACTCAATGATAATGTACTACAATATTCCACCAATTATTTTATTTTTTTTGAAGTATCAAAGGATTTATTAAACTAAAGAACGGTTATACGAGGTAAATAATATCCATTGAGTTATTTAATACACTTTGGATTAAGAAAGAGGGGATCATAAGGTCCCATATAATGATTAAAAAGGTTCCTGATTGACTTCAATCGGCTGTATAGTTTGCTAAATCATCTGCAGTATGATTTTCTTCCCTATAAATGTGTTGGATAGCACTTTCCGGAATTTGATTCATTTTCTGCTTGATCTCTGAAATCATTCCGGAAATGTACCAGGGAGGGGTAGTATCAGAACTTATGAACCGGAGTAGGTTTTCGGAGTCCGTTTCATAAAGAACTTTCTCCCATTGTCTATCCAGTGTTGTTCTTATAGCCATAAGCAAGGCCCATGTTTCTGCAATCAAAACGGTGGTAATACCCAGAGGAATTGTTGAAGCCATCAGCGTTGTGGACATCGAATCCCTGCAAATAAAACCTTCTCCCGCCGGTCCCAGGTGCCCTCTGGCTGCTCAGTATGTATTAATTTTAATCCATTCTATGTTGGAAGGAATCCATCATACTGGAGTATAAGTTGTGGATCTTGTGGATGTGACTAGGTTCGTTGTCGGTGGTGCACCTGGAATCACAGGAGAGGAGATACCTTTTGCCCAAGTGAATTCCTGCTAGAATTTGAGGGCCAAATGCATAATGCTCTCAGGGTTCTGTCTTTTCTGATGATAAATGAGCTCATCCCTGGCTAACCATAAGGACCAGAATAGAAAAAAGATTGCGGAGGTGATACCAGAAGGAACTTTAGATTGTAAAATTTGGGGGATTGTTGATTGTGGATTAAAATTAGAGGTAGATAATTGAGTGGTATTTGGTTGATTCGAGAGGTGGGTAAGGAAGGTATTCCAGGTTGTAGCAGCAATTTTGCAATGTAGGAGAATGTGGACCATTGTTTCTGGAAAAGAATTACAGCAGGGGTAGAGGTTGGTGTTGGTAAGGTGGATACGGTTAAGGATAGTGAAGGTCGGTAGACCTTCGTTTACAGCTTTCTACAAGAAAAACTGAATTTTTTGGGGACATGATAGTGTCCAGAGATATTTGGTGGGTGGTAGAGGGTGCTACAATTGATTACAGGTTTGGATTAAGCATTTATAACCTGATGTTATCGTGTAGTTACCTGATTTTGTAAATGGCCAAATAATTCTGTCTTCAGGGATGTTGAATTGGTAGGTGGATATTTACGATTTTTTGAAAAATTAACGTGAAATGGGAGATTTTATCATTATCCATTTGTGGGAGGAAGGATCAATGATATCTGCTACTTTTTGAATATGGAGGCATTGAGATGGTTCAAGATTTGTTGAGTGCGGGATCCAATTGGCTTGAATTGGGGTTGTCAAGTCGTTGCCTATGCAGTGGAAGATGTGTTGTTGAATGGTAGGGATGAGGGAAGCCGATTGTTTCCATTGCAGGCTGGAAGAAGAGGGGATGAGAGGTGTGCCTTCAAAAATTGGTTGATGTTTGAGGTATTTTTCATCATAAAGTTTTTCCTAAATAGAATCTGGTTGCTCATGAATTTTCCAGGATCTTTTCAATAGTAAGGCTTTGTTTTGGTCGGAGCTTGTTCGGATCCCTAGACCTCCTTGGTCTTTGGGTTTGGATAATTTATTCCATCCAATTGGATGAAGCTTTCCGATAGAAGATTCATGCCCCCAAAAGAAGTTTCTGGTGATACAATCGATTTTTTTTATGAACATGGGCGGGAAGAAGCTGTGTTTTGCATAAGATGGTTAGATATAGGGATGAGAAAAGTATTTATGAATACTAACCTTCCTACTGGTGATAAGCATTTCTTCATCTAACCTTTTGTTTTTCGTGCCAATCATTAAAGCGGCGGGATAATATTAGTTTATTGGCTTAATAACCTAAATTTTCCATTTTTTGGGTTTAGAAGACAAGCAAAGTATGATACTTTTCTAATACCCATGAATCTTTTAGATACTTTCCAAATATCCAATTTGGATATTCTACCTATAAAATTTATGACTAATGTACCAATATACCCTCTTCTTTCTATCTAATGTAGCAATTCTTCATCATGTGAACGTATTATTGTGAGCACCCGTGTCTAGCACTTCCCAGCAATCCAAACATTGTTGAATCATAATTTTCATTACATCTATTCTCCCTTTTGATGCAGCGTGATGAAGAGTTGTCATGCCATCTTTATCGGACATATAACAAACAGATGGATCAACTATCATCACTGCATCAACGAACTCAATGTTATCGAAATGTACTGCATAGTGAAGTGAGTACGCCCATTTTTATCGACTTCCTTCACAATATGTCCAAACAGATGGACTATTTGATCAATTGTTAGTTTTAAATTAAGAATATTGAATCAGTGTTGGAGCTTTATTATATATCTGTCAGGATCTGTTCTTCTCGGGCCATTACCCAGCAGGAACACCATGTATAATATATGATACATATAAGAATAAAAATTTGATACTGGATTGACTTTGATTGAGAATTCTTGCTCATGTAATGTATAAAAAAGTTTGGTTGACTCACAAACGATGTTAGGAAGGTTGGGTCGATCTCAGGAAGTTAAAAAGATCGGAAAAAATCAAATCAGAATTATTTTTTTCTGCTGCTGTTGAAGAAGACGAAGAACAGAGAAAAGTCAACGGTTTCTTCAACCCATTAGCAACGTTGTTCTTCAGATTTGAAACGTTTATCTTCAGCTGCAACGGTTTCTTCAACCCATTAGCAACGTTGTTCTTCAGTAGGGCTATCAATCCCAATCCGAAATCCGATAGCCGTTTCCGAAAATCCGGGATCCTATAAGATATTATCCGATATAGCGGTTATCGGATGTCGGAAACGGATATTATATCGGAATTTATTACCTTCACGAAATGGAACTGGATGAGCGACATTCCGTTTCGTTAAGTTCCGATACCGATAGCATGTATATCTTCAGTCGAATTATCGGAAATTATCGGATAATTATAAAAAATTATCGGAAATTACCGGAAATTATCGGAAATTTGAACTGAAAAAAAGGTTTATAAGATTTCTATCAGCTATCGGAATTTATCGGAAAAAAATCTGATATCCGATAAGCTTATCTTAACGGAATCGGAATTGAATATTAAGTTTACGTCGGAACTTATCGGATATCGGATGTCCGATAAGCCTTATCGGAAACGGAACCGGCTGAGCCAGTTTCCGTTTCGATAGCATCCGTTGACAGACCTATTCTTCAGCTTTGCGACGTTTATTTTCAGCTGCAACGGTTTCTTCAACCAATCAGCAACGTTTATTTTCAGCTTTGCAATGTTTATCTTCATCTTTATTGTAACAGTTAATTTGTAACACCAAAAAAAAGTTACAGATTTCTTGTTTTGTTATTTTTAGCTTTTTTTCTTCTTCTCAACCTTTTTTGAGTCATGTACCAATTTTTTAAAGTGTTTTTAGCATGATGATACTAGTTTCATACTAGTATAAACATGGATGAAAATAAATTCAAGCTAGGATGCAACCAGATTCATCATTGCTATTTTCGAATATTCTTTTTCAATTTTATTTTAAACCAGGATGCAACCAGTTTCATCCTAGCTATTATTCGAATTTTTTTTTTCAATTTTATTTTAAACCATGATGCAACCAATTTCATCCTAGCTATTATTTGAATATTTTTATTTTCTTAGTTTAAAACAGGATGCATCCAGTTTCATCCAAGATATTTTTTGAATAAATTTTTCTTTTTTATTTTAATTCAGGATGCAACCAGTTTCATCCTAGCTATTTTCTTTCAAATTTTTTTTTCCGAATTTACTATCAACTATGGATCTTGTTTTGAAGAGAATTTAAAATCCTTTCCAAAAATATAAGTTTTATTGAAATCGAATATATATTTTGAGAGTTATGAGTGTTTTTTTGTGATTCTTTTTTTAAAATTGGAGAAAAAAAGGATAAAAAAATAAATAATTATAAAAGTGAGGGTTATAATTATCTAAATTCTTTTGTGTCCGTTTCACTCATCCCTAATTTTTATAAGTCCATTAGAACCATAAATTAGGAAATCTTGGACAATAGACCTATTTTCCATTAAAATATATGTGGAGAATGGGGGTTCGAAGTGGTTGGGATTTTGTTTTAATCCATATAGATATAAAGGTCAGATTGGTCCTTTACATTCTCAACTCTAGTATTTGTTCGTTTTGTTGGTTAGTGATATTCCCTCCCCCACTTTCTATAAGTATTCTAAAACATGTCTTCATACTCATTTGCACACTCTCTTTGAAATTTCTTCCTTGATATTCTTCTTTTATTATCATCATCAATGTCTTCATCTTCCTCCTCTTCATCCTTCGCCGACACCGATCACGAAACCGATAAACCTTTACAACTCGTCGGTCACTCATTCTCGTCTACTTCATCGGTTTTGTCGCGTACATCCTCACTGGAATCGTGTTTATCTTTCGCATCATACCCAAATGACGATTCATTTGTAGATTCATCAAGTCCCACTCTTCGGATTCCATTTTCATGGGAACAGCACCCCGGAGTTCCCAAATTTTCTCGCTCTAAAACAAAAAATGACCCATCTCTAATTGTGCTCCCATTACCACCGGCGCCAGGGAATTCAAGAAAATTCCATTTAGAATCGATTTTCACAGTGCAGAAGAAAGCTAGTATTACGAACGAGCAACGTATGAACAGAGATCCGTTTGTGGCTGCACTGATGGAGTGTTCTAAAGAGAAGGAAATGGACGATAGCTTAATGAATGCTTATTGGGAAAGTGGGAATGATAATAAGGTTGTGACAACTCGATCATTAAGTGACCGGTTCGGGTTCATTGATCGATATGTTTCTTGCAAAAGATCGTGTGCGGTTTTGGAATCAAAGATTTTTGTGCCAAGATCCAGCAAAACTACATACGATCGAGTAAGGTTAATCAATAATCAGCCATCCTCATAGTGAAGATTGTTACCTACGGATCAAATATGGGGATTTGAAGTTATAATCAAGGTTTTAATTCTGCAAAGTGTAAGTTCCTTTGATGCTTGAGTTTATGATTGTATACTCTCTCTTCTGTTTCCAATTAAATTATGTTATAGCTAGACATATAGCATGGGACAATGTTTTCTGTCAGAGCGGCCATATGTCAATAATTGATCAAAGAAAGTGGTTGGCGGATGGTAGAGGACTAGAGGTTTGTTTGTGTTTTGGATTTTATCATCCTATCCAAAAGTGTTGTAGATATAATTAGTCTTTGATGTATGTAGCTCAATTGTTTATCAAAAAAATGAAAAAATATAGTATGTAGCTTAATTACAATGCACCTCAAAGTCTGGCCGTCCTGGTTAATTTTGTGCCATGCATCTGTGCAGCTAAATTTTGTGCACCGTGTATGGCTTTATAAGTTTTTGGTTAAGAAGAAAGGCTGAATATTGATTATTGCATTCTAAAGAGATAATTCAGCCATCATCGAGTACGGACAGGGACAGGGTACAGGCTGCACCCATGATCTATTCATCCACCCTGCTCAGGTACTCGAGCAAAACCAAATAGTTTTAGCCCGTTCAAAAGGAAATTTAGAACACATTGTAATTCTGTAAAATGTTATGTTTGATAGATCATAGGTAGATTCTTAGGTTTATTCTTTTGGAGCTCAGATTTGAAGTTATTCTTTGGTGTCACTCTTGGTGACATCTCCTCAAAAAAAATAAAAAAGTCGTAACATAGTCTTTCAAATTAACAAGTCAACCTTATGTTGTTACATTAAAAACGTATTTGGGATACTCTAGTTGTGTATACCTTCATGGACAGCCTACCAACCAAACATCTGAAAAACAAGATGTAAATAATTTGATCATTTGAATTCAGGTTACTAATATCATCGATATATTCATTGTATTACAACAATATAGTGACATTGTTATTTGGTTTTATTTTTATAAATATCATCACATCATTCGCCAAATCTCAATGATGTAGTGTTACGAGAACATTAGTAAATAAATGCACTTTAGAAGAACAAAATCTATTATTTAATACTTTTTTATTATGGTACTAGAACAACATTCATTCTAAGTTTATACAGATATAAAGAAAAATAGTTCACGTCCCGATTGCCTATTGCTGTCCAAGACTAGCAGAGATTCATCTCCATAGTAATACCAAAAGAAACTGTGAGTATCAAAAATCTACTCCAACACGTGGTATAGATTCAAAGATTAGATAGTTCTGTAGTCCATTTTCGTCCGCAAATAATAAGATTTTCTGCACCCAATCAAGATTCAAAATCAAGTGGATAAGTAAACATTTCGAATGGTCCGCAAGCCCAGCTGCACATTAGTTGGTCCACAACAGTCCATGGTCCGCAAGCAGGAACGCAAGCTAGCAAAGCTCAAACCCATCTTGGTCCGTAGCAAGAGACGGCACTTTGGTGAAGTATTCCCGCTCAAGTTAGTTAGTAGCCAACAGGAGCGTAAGCAGGAGCGCAAGACCGCACTTCAAGCACAATTAAGGAAATGAACTTCTGAATCAAGTGATTCCCGTACAATGTTAAAGTTTCATTTCCATAACAAAGAAGCAAATCATTTCCCGAAGCCTCGTTAGCTCAAGTCTGGAGCGCACAAGTTCGAAGCGCACCACTCTCCATCCGTAGACCACTTAAACATGCAAATCATTAAAGGCCAATTATTGATCCATTACAACTAATCATTACCCATTCAAATTAATCATAAACAATCATCATTGTTATACTAAGATTTGTATAAATTGATTGAACCAATCATGGTCCGCACCATTATTTGCCATATAAAGACGCATAAGCATCCCCAAATTGGTTTCACCCAAAGCACTATCACTTCCTCCTTCCTCATTTTCTCTTATGGGAGCACTATCACCTCCTCCATCCTCCTTTTCTCTTATGGGAGCACTATCACTTCCTCCTTCCTCCTTTTCTCTTATAGGAACACTATCACCTCCTCCTTGGATAAGATCATTATGACCACATGGCGAACTGTGATAAATCTTCATCGACATGTGGCAGACTCTAACGACACGTGGCGGGTTTTATTGACATGTGGCAAAGGGGCATTTTAGTAAATGTCATTTTCATTATCCCTATAAATACTAAATCAATGTGTAAAGAGAAGAGGACTTTTTTGCAACTCATTTCTTCTATGTCATTTTCCACGGTAACCCAGAAAGATGAATAAGATTCCAATTTTCATTACCCGTGGATGTAAGCAAATTATTTCCGAACCACGTTAAATCTCTTGAGTTAAGTTTACAATTTCAGTTTTTGATTTCATTTCCATCCCAATTTTGTTCTATGTATCATTTCAAAGCATCTAATGTATCATTTTACCATTTAAAATGTCATTTCCCGACAAATTAAATTTTGGTTGTTGTCGATCATGGAATGGTCGCTACAATTTTGTTCTCTGTATCATTTCAAAGCATCTACTGTATCATTTTACCATTTGAAATGTCATTTCTCGAAAAATTAAATTTTGGTTGTTGTCGATCATGGAATGGTCGCTACAATTTGGGGCTAGAAACAGGGAACGTGTAAAGGATTTATCCTACCTTTATCAGTTGCAAAATCTTCTGTTACAGTTGAAAAAGAAATTTCTTCGAAAAAATCCGATTTGAGGCATAGGAAACTAAAGTTTCATTTTGGAAAAAATATTGTCTACAGTTACAAAAGCTTTTTCTACAAATCCATATGATGGATTCTGATTTACAGTTGCACAAGTTTGGAAAAAGATTTTTCTCTAAAAACTCTGATCAAAAACCAATTTTGATGACAGATTTACAATGGCAAAAGTTTGTTCTACAAACCCATGTGAGGGATTTTAAAAACTTTAAGTAATAAAACTTCGATTTGGGAACTTTCTATAAAATTGAGAAAATTTTCCATAAAACCTGAAGTTCTTTTGATTAGGGTCACAAATGATTTATTTTTTTGTGAATTAAGAAAGAATTTTAGTTAGTTGAGATGGGTTGTTGCTATTGAGATGCAAGACTGTCTGTTTCACCTGCTTTAACCAGACCAGCAGAACAGATTTTTGAGATTGTGAACCTTTCCGACGAGCTTCTACCACCACTTCCACAAGGAACGATTTCTATGCCATCATGCTCTCATTTTTAATTGAAAGGACCTATTGGAAAGAAGACTCCTTCAGGCAGTTCTACTAAGCAAGAAGAAGCAACCAAAGCAAAATCAGATGGAGTATTCATCAACAACTAGTTCAAAGTGATGACTGAAACTGAAGACTCTAGTTTACTCGAGTTTGTCTCTAATAATGACCTTGATGAATTTAAACAATTGATTGAACGTGATGCTTCTGCTGTTAATCAAACTGGTCTCTGGTATGGACGTAAAATGGGTTCAAAACAGATGGTTCTTGAACATAAAACGCCGTTAATGGTTGCAGCAACTTATGGAGCACTGCCCTTCACTGTGCTGCGTCAGGTGGATCTCTAAATGCTGATGAAGTCGTGAATTTGCTTTTACTTTCTGGGTCTGATGCAAGTTTAGTTGATGCTAATGGTTGTCGCGCTGCTGATGTTATTGTTGTTTTCATTTCTGCACCCACCACCCCTTCCGCATCTCTACGCGTAACTTTTTTATCTGCTGGCAACTTCACAGCCGCGACAGTGAGAACATCTCCAAGTGTAGTCTTGTCTTCTTCTCTCGAAATACGAGCATTAAAAGTGGCAGCTGCTTGAGCAACTGCAGCAACACCACTTGGAGTTATTACATTCCGTCTTGTTGCCCTAACTTCTGCTGCTTGTATCGCAGCAGCATCACTCTGATCTACTGGCTTATCTACTGCTGTCAGTGCAATTGCTTCCAATGCTTCCCCAATTATAATCTTTCATGTTTCTCCAATGTCGATGTCATTACTGCCACCAACACCACCATCCCCACCATATGGTACCTGACCTTTCGTCCATTGAGCTGACTCGGGATGAACAAAGCTTCCAACAACCTGTCCTCCGACTGTTTCAGAGACAACATGACCACCTGGAAGATCAGTTCCAGAGACAGTCACACCTTGATCAGCAGCTGCGCCAGTAACTGGGGTTCTGATGCTAATTCACCTGATACTGGAAATACATCTTCATATTTGACGAGTTCTTGTTGCTGCTCCATACTTTCCTGTTTTTCACAACAACATCGCTTAAGCTCCTCTTCGTTAAACATCCACATCAGGAAAAAAACTCTTACACCGTCCAACCTGGAAGAGCTCTTCACGACAGAAATTACTAGGTCTCCAAGATATGCTGACCAAGATGCATCATCAAGTGTGTTCTTCCGTCTCACAAATCTGTTGTTCTTAGTCAATTTCAGCAACAACAAAGCATGTTGTCACCCATCAATACAAATGCACTCTCTCCTAAGAATGTCGATTACTCATGTTACAAGCATCCTATGGGTCTCCAAGGTAGGATGTCTCATCATATCATGGAGCCAATCTCACCAGGTAGTGCTCAACTATCCGTGTTTTCTCAGCGCGAGAAACAGAAGCAACAACAACAGAAGGAGTGTATACCAGCGGTCCAAACTGATATTGGTAGTCAGATCCAAACTTGAACCAAGAAATTCAAACTGATATGTGATACAAAAGAGATAGAAAAGCCCAGATGCACAAAGCCTAGCCCGATGTGGCTCTGATCCACAAGCATTTCTAAAATCTATGAAAGGCACTTCAGAGATGCGGTAGCCATGCGATAATGATGCACTGGGGGCATGTTATGAAGAAACCAAACTTGTAGCTAGGAAACTAGCTAAATATTACGCTCCATTTAGAGGCTAAAATAAAAGATAAAATGAAGTGCACCAAGTTGGAGTAAAGCTCAAGTCCATGATGGCAGCAGCCCAGCTGTGTCCGTAGTATTTCCCTTCATGCGCAGCAATTCCCACAGCTCAAGTCCGGAGCTCTTCATGGTCCGCAACCCATTAAGAGAACAAAGCTCCGCCCACAGTTCAAGTTCGAAGTATTCAACCCATTAAGAGAACAAAGCTCCGCCCACAGCTCAAGTTCAAAGCAAATGAAGAGAATACAATCTTTCCCACCCAAATGAACATTCAAATCAACCAATGAAAGTGTCTGCAAGTGATATTTAAAAAGTGAAGTTTAAAGTGAAGTTTGAGTATTTCATTTCCCGCACTACCCATTTCTTGTTCACAAGCAGGAGCGCAAGCAGGAGCGCACTATTCACGCAGCTAGGTCCGCAACATGGATCGCACCATTCCCGCAGCTCACTTGCGCACTACGCTCATCACCTGCGCACTACGCTCATCACTTGCGCACCATGCTCACCTGAACACTACGCATTGCGCTCACATCCGCTCCACGGATTCCAATTCCGCAGCTTAGTCGCGCTCTAAAAGTTTTAATCCTCGCAGTGGTTCCTATACGCTTGAACTCAATCTCAAAAAGAGATAAGTATGCTATATGAGAAAAATTGATTCATGCTATTCCCATTGCTTATTATTTATATTATGTTCATATGATGCTTTTACTTTTCGTATTTATCAGTTTAAACTTATTAATCTTACTTTAGTACTTAATCATCATAAATAATACAAATTGAAATGTGTTGCTAGTGATTACTATAGCGCAGGGTGATAATGGGTCATTTCCATGGACTGCTTTGCTGATTGCACCAGTATGGGAGGATCATTTTGTTTCAGGGCCAGATCCAGTTTATCATGAGATTATTCGTAGCATGGAATGTTGCGGCTACAAACAATTCAAGACACTCTACTCAATCTGCGAACGACTCTGAAGCACAAACTATCTTTCAAGCTGACTGGGAGGAAACACTCCGAACCAGCATCACTACGAACAAATGTCAAGGGTCTTCATCAAAAAATTAACCCTTAATATCTCAAACCACACTAATCATAACCCGTCCTTAACCTTCAATGCAAGTACAATAATTTGCGCTCATATAGGGTAAAGCAATTAAATGCAATCTCTCATAGGAGACCCATGTAAAAGTCTTGAATATTGACTATTGGGTACATCCGCTAGCAAGAGATGCCCTACATGACATTAATTATTGTATCAGGCGTCTCCCAATTCAAGGGATGCTCAGGGTCCGCATGGGTAGTTTCCTCCTGGCCAGAGAGAAATTACTATGTGAGTCTACCCTCAATAGAGCCCAAGGTACAATAAACCCTTGTGGACTCAAATTACACACTCATTAACCAATTTATTTGATGATTTTATTTAAGGTACAAAAACAATATACGAAGAAAGATCGAAGAAAATATCAACAAACTAATCATTTTATATATTTGATAGTTGTTTTACAGGTGGCATCAAGGGGAAAAATGAACCATTACCAGAATATTTCTTCAAGGATATATACTTCTATTGTTTATGCTTCATACTTCTTTGCGAAGAATATTTCTTCAAGGATCGATACTTCTATTGTTCATTCTTCATACTTCTTATGTGAAGAATACTTCCTCAAGAATCGATACTTCATACTTCATACTTCATATTTTTCATAAACAAATATAGATATTCAAGAATCAGTACTTCTTATAGTTTTTACTTCATATGCTTCTAAATTCATGAAGCACCAATTATTGGAAAATGAAAGATGCAGGTACCAAGGTTACCAGTCAAGACCCGCTGCTAGTGCAAACGAAGGACACCTGAAGTCATTTCACGGGGGAAAATATGAATACTTTATTGAAAAATGGTAATTAATATTTAAAACAATTTTGTCGCAGGAAATTGATCAGGCATGTCTCGGAATCCCCCAAAGATTGGGGGAAAATATACATGTTCCCGCAAAATGTCACCACAGTTTCTTCATCAACAACGTACATGTCTAGTCTACAACCACTGTGAGTGTGCATGAGTTTATCTCACAAAAGAGCTAAGTACCCTATACATCCTGGATCTGAAATTTCATTGCTTCATCCATCTTGATTTTGTGAATCCCTTGTCTGTATGAGTCATGAGAAGGTTTCTTATTCATAATTGCGGTCGAGATGACAGGTTCTCACACATGCATTGGCACGTATGAAATTTTTTACGTCCGATGACACCTGACATGTGGCCCATCTCGGCTATCACATTGAGTTTGAATCCCTGACTGACTTATGCTCTTGGATCAAATTCAATAGTGCAGATCTTTATAAGCTTTGAGCAGACGTCATTTTATTAATCAATTTATCATTTTTAACCCCACTATGTGGGATGATATCTTTATACTAACACATGATTGTATACAAGTATTGGCAGCAAAACTTCGTACTTGAGTGGATTTTTCAGGCAAAATATCTTATCATGACAAAGCCAGCCGAAAAGAAACTACAAGACAACAGCATACAATCCAGGCGCAGACGTTTTATACTAAGTCAAGATGCACCGCAGAGCATCGTAACAAGCAAGGCATCAAGATGCTTTTATTAAGGATTGTTCTACAAACAAACCTTAAGAAAAGGGGGCAAATTGTGAGTACCAAAAATCTACTCCAACACGTGGCATAAATTCAAAGATTAGATAGTTCTGCAGCCCATTTTCGTCCGCAAATAATAAGATTTCCTGCACCCAATCAAGATTCAAAATCAAGTGGAGAAGTAAACATTTCGAATGGTCCGCAAGCCCAGCTGCACATTAGTTGGTCCACAACAGTCCATGGTCCGCAAGCAGGAATGCAAGCTAGCAAAGCTCAAACTCATCTTGGTCTGTAGCAAGAGAAAGCATTTTGGTGAAGTATTCCCGCTCAAGTTAGTGCTCAAGTTAGTTCGTAGCCAACAGGAGCGCAAGCAGGAGCGCACGACCGCACTTCAAGCAAAATTAAGGAAATGAACTTTTGAATCAAGTGATTCCCGCCCAATGTTAAAGTTTCATTTCCATAACAAAGAAGCAAATCATTTCCCGAAGCCTGGTTAGCTCAAGTCCGCACCACTCAAGTCTGGATCGCACAAGTTCGAAGCGCACCACTCTCCATCCGTAGACCACTTAAACATGCAAATCATTAAAGTCCAATCATTGATCCATTACAACTAATCATTACCCATTGAAATTAATCATAAAACAATCATCATTGTTATACTGTTAAAGCTTTGTATTAATTGATTGAAGCAATCATGGTCCGCACCATTATTTGCCATATAAAGACGCATGAGCATCCCCAAATTGGTTTCACCCAAAGCACTATCACTTCCTCCTTTCTCCTTTTCTCTTATGGAAGCACTATCACTTCCTCCTTCCTCCTTTTCTCTTATGGAAGCACTATCACCTCCTCCATCCACCTTTTTTCTTATGAGAGCACTATCACTTCCTCCTTCCTCCTTTTCTCTTATGGGAGCACTATCACCTCCTCCTTGGATAAGATTATTATGGCCACATGGCGAACTGTGATGAATCTTCATCGACACGTGGCGATTTCTAACGACACGTGGCGGGCTTTATTGACATGTGGCAAAGGGGCATTTTAGTAAATGTCATTTTCATTACCCGTGGATGTAAGCAAATTATTGCCGAACCACGTTAAATCTCTTGAGTTAATTTTACAATTTCAGTTTTTGATTTCATTTCCGTCCCAATTTTGTTCTATGTATCATTTCAAAGCATCTACTGTATCATTTTACCATTTAAAATGTCATTTCCCGACAAATTAAATTTTGGTTGTTGTCGATCATGGAATGGTCGCTATAATTTTGTTCTCTGTATCATCTCAAAACATCTATTGTATCATTTTACCATTTAAAATGTCATTTCTCGATAAATTAAATTTTGGTTGTTATCGATCATGGAATGGTCGCTACATAGGCAAAACAAAACAAAATCACTTTGAGAAAGGAATGTTCGCTTCCTGTAAAGAAATTTCGCTATGGCTTTTGTCTCTCGTCTCACTCTTACGTGCATTAGATGACTAATAATAGATCATCTCCTTTTCACTAATATTCACTGATGACTAACAGTAAATCATCTCCTTTTCACTAATATTCAATGATTCTTTTGGGCGATGTTAAAGTTTTAAAACAAATTATATGGCTAATTGACTTGACGAAATATAATCTCCACTCCTGAGATCCTCATGTAAATTTCTAACAAGAATAAGAATCCCTCATGTAGCTTCACTGGAAAGACTATTCTACCAAGATTATTATCTATATGTGTCGATCACTTTAATGAACCACTGGTGTTAAAGATAGGGGGAAAAAGTTAATTGATTTGCTATTTTTTGCTTGTGGAGAAGACTTTTATGGTATGTCAAGTCCATTTAGCTAATAAAGTGTAGGGTATATGCATTTAGCTCTAATAATAAGAGCCTAAAACTAAACAAGATCACGCTTGAGTGTGATGTCCATTTGAGTATAATGCACTCATCACTCATGACGGTGAGGCCCTCCTTATGATTCTTATTAAATCTCTTTTTGATTTATCGTGTTGGCTGTTGATTAATTATCCCACATATTGGGTGCTATCCTCGTGGGATCTTAATGATTTTTCGTGTTTATTCATAAATCTTGGTCACCAAACTACGTACCCGATAATAAATGACTCACTTCATACCTGAGAAAGAAAAGAATGGGATCCAAGATCCAATGAATGGTTCATCAAACGACTAATAAAACACTCTAATATTACAGATTGTTTCACTTAAATTACTATCCAGAATTTGTAATTGTTTTCAGATGATCATTGTTTTTATGTCGACAACCATGCTTAGATACTTTATATTAGAGAAAGGCAAAATCAAAACCCGTAATGGCATACATTGCAAACTATTTACTCGCCTCACTGACAGTGGCCCAATTGTCTTAAAAGGTTGCTAAAAGATCCTATATGTTCTCACTTTTCTCCAATCCCCATGACAAGTCACTATCTCAACATTGTACCTATAGTTATGGGATCATAAATCATCTTTACGAAGTAAGATGCGCAGGTTGAGTCCAGACTCGAGAAACCGGCGAAAATGCCGGATGCCTCCCAAATTTTTGCCCCAAATTCCCTCCCTCATGATATGTCATCATATTAGTGGTCCAATTAAATGATAATGACCCCTTTTGTTTGCTCCAGAGGTAGGAGGTGGTGACACATCATGGGAGAAGAATTGGGCAAAGAATTGGAGGTGTCAAGCAAAGTCGGAGAGACGGTCATATTCATACGACATAACACCTGTGCAGTATTTGCTGATAATAAATCGTGTCAGTTGAATATTCTTGTTACTTGTAATAGCTATTTTTTTTAACTCTACACCTTAATATCATAAAAAAATAACTAATAAAAAAATAAAATGTAAACTACGAGATGTAAACAACATACATATGATTACCTATGTCCATGGAAAAAAAAAGTGTTGTTTCTTATTTATACGAAGAGTTACAAAAGGTCTAGGAAACTTTTCTCTTTATCAGCTCAATAACTCTCCTAATCTCATTGCATATATCTTGCCAACTCAAAAAATATCACTACAAAAAAAATAGGTTTAAACGACTACTCGTTTTAAGTCGTTTAAAGCCCCTTTTAAGTCGTTATAACCGTTATAGCGATTAAAAGTGGCACTCGCTCCGTTGGTTGCCCAAAGCCATGTATGTCAAAGCTTTGAGCGACCACGCAATCGCTCTAGTAATAAACCAACTAACCTAAAGCGAGTACTTTTCTCATTGCTTAACATTTAGACCAACTAACATGGAGCAAGTAAAATTGTGATCGCTTAACATCTAGACCAACCAATATAGCAAGTAAAATATCAATCGCTTCAGATATACCAATCATTCTAAAGCAAGTAAACTACTTAGTTGATGGATACATGGAGCAACTCTTCCTGAAATTGCTTGGTTAAAGTTTTAAGCGATCAAATAATTTTGCTCGCTAAAAGTGATTTCTGATTATGATTGGCCTGTAGTTGGTTGCTCAAGCTTTTGAGGTACAAAATTTTTTACTCTCTAGAAGCAACTTGTGACTTAGGAGCTAGTAAACTACCTAGTTGGAAGATACATGGAACAACTTAACCTGATGTTACTTGGTTAAAATTTTAAGCGATCAAATGATTTTTCTTGCTACAAGCAATTTTTGGTTTGGATTGTCCTGAAGTTGGTTGCTTAAACTTTTAAGGTATCAAAGTTTTTACTCAAGTTAGATCGTTTAAATTTTTAAGCTTCTAAATTATTTTAGAGATCAAATTTTAATCGGCTTAAAGTTGTTTGCTTGAGTATTTAAGCTACTCAATTTTTTTGCTCATTTGATTTAAATAATCCGAAGCGACTTAAAAAGGGCTTTAATCCAAATTTTTGTGCTCGCTGTACAAATTACTCTAAATATTCTGATTTAGATAATCCTAAATTAAAATTAAAATTAATACCAAACAAATTATGAACCAAATTAAAAACAATAGATTTTATTATATGAATTATGTCATTTCTTAAAAACTTACACTCTTTATACAAAAGGAAAAAAAATACAATCTAATCAAAAATTTACACCATGTAGAACAGTGTAAGACCTTATGAGCAAGAAGGTCAAGGTCCTTATTGTCTTAGATAACCTTCCATGTCTGTTGTGCACTGAAAGTAAATCCTGAAACAGGGATAACACCCCGTCTAATTCAGATGCCAACCTCTGTAATAACAAACAAAGTAGAGTAAGAAAATGTTAATATTCTCATACTTAGTGGAAGTAGAATCATTTTACTTCAAACAATTTTCGTGGAAGTGGAAGTAGATAAAGAGAAAGCATTCATTACATAGTACGTATCATTGTAACTCCTGCTTACATGATCAACAGGAACCAACACGTCATCAAAGTTCTGCAAGAAAGGCAGCTTATGTAAAAAAAAATGAACATAACATTTAACATTGACAAGAGGATGATACTAAATCAAACTTCCGTTTATAGTCCTACGGATATAGCTATGCCTAAATTTTAGTAGTACAGCCACGAGCTAATCATTTTGCATCCAAAACAAGTCTCACTCATGCCATATATGATATATCACAGATCTACTGCATTAGAGAACAAAACCATCTTATTGCATACCAAATTTGAAGCTAAATCATAGTTAAAGTACAACATCGATAGAAGATTTTGAACAACAATTCAGTGCCATACCTCTTTGGCAGAAACTATTGGGCATAGATCGTCGAATTTAACAAACTTCCCAGAGTAATTCAAGTCAAAATAACTGTGAATTGCATACTTCAAGATCCCAAGTGGGTGTTTACCCCTCTTATGAAGTTGCAAACCAAGTTTTGTATATATCGAATCCGGAACATTGATTGTCGGATCATCCTTTACCACATCTACTATACAACAAACACAAACCTCATTATCATCAAACACACTATAAATTTGCAATACCACCCACCACTACAAACAGTCATTACCATCAAAATCCACTAACATTCATTCATGAAAACACTGGTGGGTGACACTTCCTACAACCACATTACAAAATCATACACCACCACAGGCCACCCATAACCTGGGTGTTAGTAGTGGTGGTGGTGGTTTATAGTAGCTCAACTATCATACAAAATATAATAAGACTCAATTCAGGCATTTCAACAAAAATCTAAACTGCATTTTCTAAACTAATGATTTCAACATTCAAATCCCCATAAACTTGAAATTTTGAGATACGGGTTTTACTTACCATCCTTATCAATCGTCACTCCACCAATCTCTAATGCAGAAACAACTGGTTTCGATCTCGTAGAAGATGAAGATAAAGAACGAAATGACGAAGAAATGTTGAAGCCTCCTAAGAATTGACTCTGTTTTAATAGTGATGGTATACAGAGAGTTGAATGATGAGTACTAGTTAACGTTACTGCCATGTTCATTTTGTAGTGGTAAGTGGAAATTCCTCTAGTGCCTTTTTGTATAAACATCTTCATCTGCAAAAAAATGAGTTGAAACAGAGAAGAAGAATAAGAAAGAATCTTACAACAAGACAGTAGAGAGTCAGAGAATAATCACCTAGAATAACTCTTGCAATCTCCATCTCTTCACTTCGTTCATAATCCCCAACCACATCACCACCAAATACTTCAAACGGAAAAGAAGAAAGAGGAAAAGAAGATTAAGATTCAGACAAAAAAAAAAGAGAATTATAGATCGAATTTCTAGGGCTGCAAAAAGAATAAAAGAAAATCAGATCTATATGAACCTTAGATGTTTTTTCCTTCGTATGAACTCATGTCAACCTCAAACCTAAACAAGTTCCCGAAACAAGTTATTGCGTACCAACAAGATCCGTTTTATCTTCAGCACCAACAAGAGTAGGCTAAACCAGAGAGAAAGGAAGAACGAGAGAGATAGAGGAAGAAAAAGAGATGGAGGCGGAAACGGAAAAATGAAACTGCCAGACGGCAGGGGTTAAACAAAGACGGAAGAAGTTGATTGCTCTCCATCTTCTTCGCAGACGGCGGCTGCTCTGGAAGTTTTGAGGAACAGAAAGAGAAAGAAAGAAAAAGGATGAAAATGGTAGAATTTTTCTTTTTAGGGTTTTGAAAAGAACATTTGAACGGTGGATAAGCCACCTTATACGAATCTTAAAAGGTTTTGGATGGTCCAGATTTGGTGTCACACGGATTGGGATAAATGAGTTAAATGTGTGCTTCTCTTTGAGTTAAAACAAAAAATTGAACTGTGGATAAGCCACCTCATACGGATCACAGAAGGTTTTGGATGGTTCAGATTTGGTGTTGGATTATCGTACGGATTAAGACAAGTGTGTGAATTAAATGTGTGTTTCTCTTTGTGGTAAAATATCGATAGGTTTACGATACCGATGAAGATTCCGACTTAGGGAAAGAGGTTATTAAGGATAGTATGACAAACATCGATAGGTTTAGGGTATCAGTGAAGATTTCGACTTAGGGGAAGAGATTATTAGGGATAATATGACGAACATCGATAAAATGACCATTTTATCTTTGGTCCAAAAAATTTAATCGAACAAATATAAATGAGAAATATAAATAGGTTAGGGTACCGGTGAAGATTCCGACTTAGGGTAAGAGGTTACTAACAAAAGATAATATGACAAACATCGGTAGGTCTAGGATTCTACTGAATTTTTGACTTAGGGAAAGAGGTCATCAGAGATTATATGACAAACATCGGTAGGGTTAGGGTACCGGTCATCAAGGATAATATGACAAAGACATATTGTTGATGAAATTAGATCACGTTTACCTTGACAAATTATCCATAAATTAAATCCAATTTTATTTAATTTGTATTAGTTTATTTACCTTGACTGATATCAATCTCAATCAAAGTTATTCATTTTTGATCGATCTAACAAATCTAACGATATCAAACTATAATTTCATCAATCTTACTAAAATTCACTCAATTTTTATCAAACCGACTTGAATACGCTCAATTTTGATCGATCTTACTCAAATTATATCAATTTTCATCAATTTCACTAGATTTCACTTAGATTTATTTAATTTTATTCCATCTCAATCAAACTTATTCATTTTTGTATCGATCTAACAAATCTAACGATATCAAACTATGATTTTATCAATCTCACTAAAATTCACTCAATTTTTTATCGAACCGACTTGACTACACTCAATTTTGATTGATCTTACTCAAACTATATCAATTTTCATCAATTTCACTCGATTTCACTTAGATTTATTGAATTTTATTCAATCTCAATAAAACTTATTTATTTTTTTATCGATCTAACAAATCTAACGATATGAAACTATGATTTCATCAATCTCACTAAAATTCACTCAATTTTTTATCGAACCGACTTGAATACACTCAATTTTTATCGATCTTACTCAAACTATATATATTTTCATCAATTTCACTCGATTTCACTTAGATTTATTTAATTTTATTCAATCTCAATCAAACTTATTCATTTTTTGATCGATCTAACAAATCTAATGATATCAAACTATAATTTCATCAATCTTATTAAAATTAACTCAATTTTTATCAAACCGACTTGATTACACTCAATTTTGATCGATCTTACTCAAATTATATCAATTTTCATCAATTTCACTCGATTTCACTTAGATTTATTTAATTATATTCCATCTCAATCAAACTTATTCATTTTTTTATCGATCTAACAAAGCTAACGATATCAAACTATAATTTCATCAATCTCACTAAAATTCACTCAATTTTTTATCGAACCGACTTGACTACACTCAATTTTGATCGATCTTACTCAAACTATATCAATTTTCATCAATTTCACTCGATTTCACTTAGATTTATTGAATTTTATTCAATCTCAATCAAACTTATTCATTTTTTGATCGATCTAACAAATCTAACGATATCAAACTATGATTTCATCAATCTCACTAAAATTCACTTAATTTTTTATCGAACCGACTCGAATACACTCAATTTTGATCGATCTTACTCAAACTATATCAATTTTCATCAATTTCACTCGATTTCACTTAGATTTATTTAATTTTATTCAATGTCAATCAAACTTATTCATTTTTTGATCGATCTAACAAATCTAACGATATGAAACTATGATTTCATTAATCTCACTAAAATTCACTTAAATTTTTATCGAACCGACTTGAATACATTCAATTTTGATCGATCTTACTCAAACTATATCAATTTTCATCAATTTCACTCGATTTCACTTAGATTTATTGAATTTTATTCAATCTCAATCAAACTCATTCATTTTTTTATCGATCTAACAAATCTAACGATATCAAACTATGATCTATATGCACTCGTCTAGATGTTTTGAAGTTCCACTCCAATGTGGTACATGACCAAGCATAATATAACATGTTGTTATCTTCCCTAATGTAAATGACGCTATTGATGGCTCGATTTGGATATGTAACAGGGTCCGGAAGCTAAAATCATCCATCTAGGCTCCGACTACTATGATATGACTAACTAAAATTTTATTTTATCTCAATTAAAATCAGTCATTTTTTCATCGATCTCACTCGAATTTACTCATTTTTCATCGATCTCACTCATATTCATATAATATTATTCGATCTCACATGAGTTCACTCAATATTCATCGGTTTCACTCAACCTTACTATAGATCATTCGTTTTTCATCTCTCTTAGTTGAATTCGGTTAATTTTTCATCGGTCTCACTCAAATTCAGTTTTTTTCTTCAATCTCAATCCAATTCACACAATATTCTTCGACCTTACTCGAATTCACTAAATTTTCATTGATGTCACTCCAATTCACTAAGTATTCTTTAATTTCACTCGAATTCACACAATTTTCAGTCACTTGTTTTCACCTATTTTTACTTGACCTTACTCGCCCCCACTCAATTTCACTTGTTATCCATCAATTTTATCAAATATTCATCAATCTTACTCAATTTTATTCATTATCCATCAATTTGACTAAAAATGGAGTAATTTAAACACAAGCATTCTTTTCGTTTTTTAAGTCTAAAACACACAAAAACAATGATCCTTAAATTGTTTATCTGGCCAATATAAAGCCAAAAATCTCTGATCCAACGGATATAAATATAGATTTACGAAATCATATGGATTACCACCCAAACATATGGAACAATCTAAATTTGCCGCCATAAGATCAGGGAAAAAATGAAATGGCGCAATACTTCCCACCAAAAATTTCACCAAACTTTTTTTTCCCTCCACCGAAAACCTTAGCCAGGTTTTTTTTTTCTTTTGTAAACTAAGCCCCACTCTATCTGTTAGTCTTTGTTCTTGATCTTCATCTCTTTGAAACCTTACCCAAATTTTACCGAATATTCCTCAATCTCACTCAATTTATTTCTTCTACTTATATCAAATTTTAGGGCTTGTACACATATCTGTTAAATTAGAGATTTCAGAGTAAGGGTTTCTACAAATCTTTGATAAAATTAGAGATTATGGAGTTAGGATTTCTACAAATGTCTATTAATTTTAGAGAATCTAGACAGAACACTCTGGAGAATGAACGCTGAGCTTGCATTTGTGAGGTAAGATGAAGATGATTTCAGAATTTTTCGTCTTCATTTCTCTGATTTTGAAATGGGTTTTTTCAATAGAGGTAAAATCAGAGTTTTCTGAAGTTAACTTTTGGTTGTTTTATAAATTTTTGAAATGGGTTTTGTAACTAGTTAATTTTTGGTTGTTTTATAAATTTTTTTGTGTGTTTTCTTTGTTTGTTCACTGCCAGGTTTTGAGTAGAGCTGGAGATGGCTTTGATGATACAAATTTTTGGTTGCCTCATTAGGATTTGATCAAACGTTCACAAATGGATTATGTTTCTGCTTCATTAGGTCTGGTTCAAGGCTCTTATGTTACAATCATTGGTATTCCAAGTGGAATTCCTGGCAATTTTTGGATCGACTTAACAGGTTCGCCACTTCCATGGGAGCCATATCCTCTTGTTGTATTGCATTTCAATGTCCGCCTCCATGGTGATAAGATAACCGATGATCCAGTAATTGTCCAAAATACATGGACACTAGCTCATGATTGAGGTGAAGAGGAGCGATGTCCTTCTCCTGTTAGTGACAATAATAAGACATGTAATTATTTGAATTCTCTGATTTAAATGTTTCTCACATATACTAGTTTTTTTGGCTCATAATAATTTATGACCTCTGTGGTTATTTTCATTTCTTTCAGCAAGTTGTTTGATAACCTGAGATTATCTTTTCCTTTCAGTGGATGGATTACATATGTGCAATGAGATGGTGGGTAAAAATGACACCCAGAGGTTTATGGGTAATAAGAATTACAATATCTCACGACGGTCTTCCATGGCACATGATAGATTCAAACCACGACAACTTTTCCCTTTCAAACAAGGGAATCTCTTTGTTGCTACTCTTAGGGTGGGTGCAGAAGGATTGCAGATGACAGTTGATGGAAAACATATAACTTCTTTTGGTTACCGTGAGGTAGTACTGATAATTCTTTTTCAGTATCCTAGTAAATAATCTGAGATTTATTTTGCTACAACTTGGTCGGGATGGAATTTGTGACAGAGCCTGGAGCCATGGCTTGTTAGTTAAGTAGGATTTCTGGAGACTTTAAGTTAGTGCCTGTTCTTGCCAGTGGTTTACCCATATCAGAGGATTTAGACCACATAGTGAACCTAGAAGTACTCAGAGCACCTCCTGTACCTAGCAAATCGCTGGATCTCTTTATTGGCGTTTTCTCTGCTGCCAACAACTTCAAACGAAAGAAGGATGTTAGGAGATCATGGATGCAGTATGATGCAGTTCGGTCAGGAGCTATTGCAGTATGTTTCTTTGTTGGTCTGGTAAGAAATTGTTCTTATTTTCATAAGAAAATGAGTGACCATATCGATTGTAGGTTGATGAAAATTTAGTAAAAATATACTCTAATTGTAGTACCACACAGTGTAGAGAATGAGTAATAGTTTTCGGTCCATAATTTATCCTTAGAAGTTACTCAAATTATCTTATAGTGCCGCAAATATTAGTGATGTTGATAAATAATATGAGATATTTACCTGAAGACATTAAAATTGAGGTGTTGTAGCACAAAAATCAAATTGTGAACGAAGAACTATGGAATGAAGCACAAACTTATGGAGATACTCAGTTGATGCCTTTTATTGATTATTATAGCCTAATCACCTAGAAGACGTTAGCCGTTTGCATCTTTAGGGTCAACATCTATCTCTTTCCATACCAGTACAAGAGATTCTTCATTTTAGCTTCATGAAATTAGCATTCTCTAAAGTGTCTACCTTCCTCTGTGCTCCAACAGACGGAGGTTGTTTCAGCGAAGTATATTATGAAGACAGATGATGATGCATTTGTGCGTGTAGACGAAGTACTTTCTTATTTGAATATGATTAATGTGACTCAGGGGTTACTGTATGGTTTAATCAATTCGGAATCCTCTCCACATAGGTATACTGACAACAAATGGTATATTAGTCTAGAAGTAACTTACTCTAACTCTGGGTTACTGTTTCCTTGATTTCTTTACTCTATTTGTTGTGAAAATTCAGTTGTTTTGGTTATCTAAGCATTTACTCCCAATCTGAATTTATGTAGGAATGGCTAGAAGAAAGCTATCCTCATTGGGCACAAGGTCCTGGTTATGTTTTTTCAAGTGACATAGCAAAGACGGTCTACAATAGGCATACCAAAGGCCAATTGAAGGTATATACACTCTTGCTTCTTCTTTTTTGTTTGTTTGTTTGTTCTTTTCTTTCCATATCTTAAGAGATTTTCTGGTATCCTTTTTGATAGACTACAGTTTCAGTTGTTCCCATTACTTGGGAGTCCTTCAATGCCTGGTTATAGGTTCAATGAAACGTGAGGTTTTAATGTGACCCTATTTTCTTACCCGTGAAACTTTATGGGGTTTGATTTGATTTTTGAAGAGTGTCGAGAAGCTGATGAACCTAATCTTTCTTCTTACAAAATATTCTTAGGTTATTGCCATTACTTTGTTGGAACCCAGATCCATCTAAGACTTGCTCTTAATTATCTTCTCTATATTCTATTATAATATCTTAAACTCTCTTTATTGTACTCTTTCATAACAGGCATTTGATGAGGCAATTGGTGTACTTCATACTCTAGGAAAAGAATCCGACAAAGACAGTACTTCAATAATGCAGCTTCTCTGTGATTACTCACTCTAGGAACCTCCGATGTGCAAGATACTGCAGTACATGAAATCAAAGATGCAGCACCAGCGCCAGCAAAAGGTTGAGGAATGAGGATGTGCAGAATTTCATTGAGTTCTTGTGTCGTTTCAATGGGCTGTTATTTCTACTGCATGGTTTCCATCTTGGCACTTACAGTTACAATAGGAACCAGGACCACGAACAACCGTAACAGTTTGATGATAAATAGATCCATTTTCTAGTTCAATATTACAGGGTAGACCTTACTAACACAATTTCTATTGGTACATATGTAGAGTATGCATACACAATGAAAGTGACCGAGAAGAGCGATGTGTATAGCTTTGGAGTTGTGTTGATGGAACTGGTCACAGGAAAGAGACCTACTGATTTTTTTTTTGGTGAGAACAACGAAATACTAAAGTGGGTGACAGATGCGGCTGCAACATCTGAAGATCACTGCTCAAATTTGCGTCACCTTATGGACACAAGAATAAATCCATCTTCAAGTGACTACACAGAAATGGAGAAGGTATTGAATGTTGCAATTCTTTGTACCTCTGCATTTCCCATGAACAAACCCTCCATGAGAAGGGTCGTTGAATTTCTTAAAGATGGTAGGGATATTTTTTTCTTGCCACAAGTCCTAAATGTTGTAGCAATACAAGCTAGTTGTTGTACTTAGTCTTGCTGGGGTACGTGGTCAATCTCACCGTTGAAACGGTAGAAATATTATCGTGTTGTAGTTCAAGGCAAAGATAATGTGCCGATTTTATATCATTTGCTTATCGAAGAATCTTTTTCAGCCGTAAACCTTTTTATAGTCGAGACTTTGAGTACCACTAACTTTTTAAACGAAACTTTTATCAAAATGTGCTTTAATAGTCTCTTGTACACCATGGATAGAATCATGCCTTTTGGATTAACGGTGATAAAATCGTGCATTTGGATTTACAATAACAATCTGCCTGATAATGCATGCATGCATGCATACTTGGGATTTTATGGTACATAGTTGGTTTCTTAAGAGTAATGCCGCACTATCTTAGGTCGGTTCGGCAACCGATTCTGAGTAAGGATGTGTAAAAACTTAACACACTTAGGATTTGGATTGTTCTTTATATTTGCTTATAGATCCTACTGCGCAGTGTTTGAACCTGAAAAGATAAAAAGCTATTAACGAAATTTAAAACTGGATAAAATTACACGAGGAGCCAAAATTATGTTCTCACAAACCAGTTTCTAACCACCAAGTAGACTAGATCACAACAAAATTCCATTCCAAAATATTCTTTTACCAGGACTTGAACCCGGGTCTCTCAGGTGAGAGCCGAGTATCCTGGCCACCTGGCCACCTAGACTACAACGGATGGTTGCTTTCAAATATAATTGAACCAATAATTCTCACAAACTTCATATCATGCGTACCATACGCTTATTTTAGGTGTGGCTTTCACTCCACTGTCCTACCACCACATGTAACAAGACTCACAACTACTTTCAACTACGCTTATTTTCGGTGTGGGAAAGAAGGGAAAGAATTTTCTTTTATTAAATGATGTTTCTCCAGAATTTTCAAATAGGATCCTTAATCCCGCTAATTATAGAGGTTAATGAAACATTTTTTAGTATCAAATAGCTGTTAGAAAGGACCCTAAATTGTACACTTAAATCTAATGGTAAACAATTTTATTGAATATTCCTCAATCTCACCAAATTTTATTCATTATTCATCAATTTGACCAAAAATGGAGTAATTTAAACACAAACATTATTTTCGTTTTTTAAGTCTAAAACATACACACACAATGATCCTTAAATTGTTTGTCTGGCCAATAGAAAGCCAAAAATATCTGATCCAATGGATATAAATATAGATTTGGGAAATC
>JAJJMC010021281.1:2379047-2396788 GCA_023531435.1 Papaver californicum | reverse complement strand
TATCTCTTATTGTTTCAATAGTCCACCTTATGAGATGATTTCACGTGTACCCAAATATTTTTTCACTACGTTAGTAAAAAAAATGTTGAAAACTATCATCTCCTTACCTGATCGTGCGAAGCTGCTTCCTAATCCTTCCCTAAAAAAATCTCCACAATCTAAACCTTAAACCTTAGATCTACGGATGGTGAACGCATAGTCTAGGGATGGTGAATGGATAGTAGGTACACGGAAGTTACGCCTGCAAAATATAGATTTTTCGTTGTATGGTGATACTTGGTTCGTTGGTCATGAAGTAGAGTTTACACTACGGAATTTGTATTTTCCTATGAGGTCAATTTTGGATTACTAAGTAATTTGGGTCATTAGGTAGAGTTAGGGTAAATATGGCAGTTTTAAGGTCACTTAGCATATGGTCACATAGAAGAAAAAAATTAGATCACAAATGGCAGTTTTTGTACCCTGATGTAAACTTAGGTCATGACAGATTTCAGTCTTGATATATAATTTGAACCACAAGGAAGATTTTGGATTATGGTGGTAGAAGCTTGGATCGCATGACAACATTAACAGATTTGGGTCGACATTGCTTCGCCAAGCGAAATATAATAAGAATCCTATTACAAGGGCTCTAAGAAAATAGTTTTGAGGGCTCACAAGATGACGAAATCGGATCATCAAACAGCAATCAACAAAACCCCTTATCCTACCCTTTTTATTAATGTCTAGAATTCCCTCGATTAATTAGTGTTAATGATTAAATTAACTAAACTAAGTTAGATTGGTGATTTTATTAAACTAATAATTTGATTTATACTTAGTGTTTAAAAATCAAAAATCATTTTTTGTTTTGTTTTGTTTTGATAGTGAAGTTTGGGAAAAAACTAGAAATTTGGGTTTTCTCAATCAAAATGAGTGATTCTAACAAGATTAATGAGGTAGGTGAATCCTCATCCCCCAAATAAGACAACAATCTTCAACCATAGATAATCAAGAATTTTTAACCAAAACTCAAACTCAACCCATAGTTGAACATTATTTTGATTTTGAAGAACCAATGGAAGATGAATATCAAGAAATAAATGCTCAACATAGTGAGGTATACCTCTAACTTAACTCCAATTACAATTATTTTGCTTGTAATCACTTAAAGTACGTAGAAAGTTAGATTTTTTTGTTCTTTCAAAACCCCCAAATTCAGACTGTAAGCCGCCATACCGTTGGAAAAATTGAGTCGAGCCCACTATAGGCAAAGGAATCGGTTTGGAAACGAAACTTTCCAAACCATAGATACCTATGAACCCAGGGCCTACGGTGAAGAAATTATGAACTCCAAACAGTAGAGTACCCTATGGTGGGGAAACCCTACCATATGTGCATGGAAACATTAAATAATATTTAATGCCAATACGATGGGGTTTCCCAGCTGTATGTATACTTAGGGAAACTTACAGTGGATAACCAAACCGTAGACCATTAATACGGTTGGGTAACCGTAGGTAAACTCAGGGTTCATTACAGTAGGGATTCCACGCCGTAGGTATTTATACGGTTTGGTTTTCGCACAGTATGTTAACTCAGGGTCTTCTACAGTGGGTTCTCCGTACCGTAAATGGTATCTACGGTGTTTTTACCCCATCGTAAGCAGTTTTTTTAAGATGTTTTTTCTCCTTATCCTGTGCTATATTTTCATGTTTATAACTCGAGATTATACCTGCACCAATAGAAGATCAACCCGCAGTTGTTCACGTGTTTTCTGAGGATACAAGTACTCATTATGCCAACAACTTTGAATGGGAAGATTCAAACGATGCAAAAAAGTGGTCTTGAGAACAAGGGTTTAAAAAGATGTTCATCATAGTCCAGAATAAACAAGTTAAACCCATCATCTTTCAAATGGTTTGCGAGTCTAGTGGGAAGTACAAGAGTCATCAAAAAAGGGGTTTTGAGTACAAACCAAATACCGCGAGGAAGAAGGGAGTTATTCATACAAAGAAGTGTGGTTGCCCTTTTAAGCTTCAATATAAATTAAACAAGGAAAATAAAGTATGCTTTATGAGTGAAGTTGTCTCGGGGTATCATAACCACCCAATTCTGGAGAGCTTTCTCAACCATCCTTATCCGGCAAGGCTCAACCCCGAAGAAAATGAGCTAGTAGATGTGTTGACTGATAGGATTCTGAGAAGCCTATATATAATAACCGCAATCGCACGGTGTCTACAATGCAGACAACGACAAGTACGGGTCGAACCCACAGGGAGATGGGACAATACTGCAATCAATATTCTTAATAAAGTAATCAGAAACAATATTTTTGGATTTTTAGAATTATGAATGAAATAATAAAAAAAACTAAACTAATAAAACAACTAAGCAGAGAGAGTTGGTAACCAGGGTTTTTAGTATCCACCACTATTTCTATTTAATTACTGAAATGAAACATAACTCCTGAATATTTATCTATTGTCCGTTCTATCGACATCACCTATTATATGTATTAGAGTCACAAATGTCAGTGGGACGCCCTAAGCATGGCGCATCAAAAGTTCTAAGTCTCAGCATACACCATCAAATTGCGTTAGCGAGAAAATTATACGAGACTAATTATAGGTACACAAATAATACCTGGCTATTCTAAGCATACCCCATCTAAGAATTTAACCCAAGCATGAAATATCAAATAAGTAGACAAATATATTTGCTATCCTATTAATTCTTCGCATATTTTACTGTATTTTACAAAACTGGTGAAGCAACAACTAATTTTATCATTAAATCAATAAATCAAAATCATGAAACTAATCTATTCAAATCATAATAGTTTGCACCAAATAATTCAATTCAAAGTGGTCTACTACTCTTAGTGGTTTCAACATAAAACCCTAACTACAAATTAATTAGCAAGACATGGGATTGGGTTTCTCAAAACCCATAAAAATAATTAAGAAAAATAGAGAGGGAAAATATTAAACCCAATTTAAACAATGCTCTAATCTATGTATATCTCTCCTCAAGTCAGACGTCCACCCAACACAGTCTTCTTGTACTTTCCCTTCTTCCCAGATGTGACGAACCAGCCTTCACAACCTCGTCAGTTCTGTCTCCCAGACTCTCTACAGCCTCCAAACAGTCGTCAACACGCAAACCAAAATAAGAAAAAAATAACTCTGACTCAATCCACCTAATTCTCTCCTTCCAATCTCTTCTAGCCGCTCTTTTCTTTCAATCAATCAGTCTTCTTTCTCCAACATACCTCTTCTAGCCATCCTTTCTTCTTCTCTCTAGCCTCTCTCCCTCTCACCTGCCTATTCTCTCTTCCTCTCTCCACCTGCACATGCCTCTCTAATATCCCTTTCCCCTAATTTCTTTCCGCCTCCAACCCTAGGTCTTCTCTCCTGCTACGCCTGCCAACCCGCCAAAAGAAAAATCCTCGGTATTTCCCCCTCTTACTTTACTTCTCTTTCTTTTTATACTATCTACTCAATTCTCTCCCATATGCGTTCTCTATCATAAAATCATTCAACCTTCTCTCTTCAATCACACTTACCCCTACAATCAGTCCTTCCCTCTCTCTAACGTCAATCAATGCGCCTCATTCGAAGCCAAGTCTGACACCCTCTTATCAGTCGTCACCAACAAAACCCAGCAGACCCTTCACTTTGTGCTAACTTCTCCCAGCCAAGTCTACACCTTCTTTTAGTTAACCAGCCAACACCATGACTCGATCAAACTCTGTCTGTCCCACTTCAACTCAACCTTCTCTAATGCCCAACTTTCTACTCCTCTTTCACGTCTTTGCCTATCAACAAAAGTAGCATTACCAAGCTTCTCAGTTGAGTGAACTTGTTGACTATGGTCTGGCTCTAGTCGCTTTACGTATACAACACCATGTCTCCCTTTCCAATTATGACCACGAGAGAATGCCTTGAGAGTGGTGCATCAATCTCAAACCAATATGCCACCAATTTAGTACGGTTGGCTATTTTTATTTGTAACTCGGTTTCTCGGACTATAACCTATGATATCACAAAATCAATAAAATTGGTATAAAAATAATTACTAGAAAATATAAATTGGACGGTAAATATGTATAAATTATATCCGTATCATTGACCAAAAAACGCACAAGACCCATTGATATCCTTAGTAGTGTGAAGATATTAAACAAGAACAAATCATCTACCTTGGCTAAAATCTACAATAGAAGAAAAAAATTGAGAAATGAGCAATAGAAAGATAGACAACTTATGCAACAACTATTGTACTTGGAGGAAAATGCGAACTACTCAGCAGCCTATGACCTAAATGAGGAAAGGGAAGTGATGCAGCTTTTCATTGCTCATCCGGAATTCGTAAGGTTGGCAAGATGCTTCCATCAAATTATTTTTATGGATTGCAATATAAAACGAACAATTATAAGATGCCAATGTTGAACTTTTCCTGGCAAACATCTACAAAGGTGCCATTTAGTGTTGGATTTTTTTTATTGAGAGACGAGACGAAGAAAAGTTATTTGTGGGTATTAGAAAAGGTAAATCTATTGTACCAAGAAGGTTATACTACTAAGGTGTTGATTATGGATAATGAGCAATCATTGATGTGGGCGATAAAACGTGTTTTTCCCGATGGAAATCATCATCTTTGCACGTTCCATATATGGAACAATGTTCAAATTAATTGCAAGAGCGTGATTCAACCACCCAAAAAAAATCGTAATGGAGATGATTAAGAAACTTTCGTTAGAAAAAAAACAAGAAGAGAAAGATAAATTTGAGGAAGATGATAAACTGGCGAAGGTGAAACGGGCTAGCTTCCAGTTGGAGTGAGAAAATTTAACATGGTTACACGGAAGGTGAGTATTTTGTAAATGAGCGTATTTTATTTGAAAACTGGGCTAGCTACCTGATAGGTACTTGATTTATACATTTTTAACAACTAGTTTATATTTGATAGTACTTGATTTTATGTTAATACTTTTGTTTTTATGCTTTTATAGGCGATACACCAAAAACCCGACGTTACAAATAAATTGGCGAAATGTCAGTAATTGACGTGAAAGATCATTCATGCTAAATTGCATACACAAGCTCTCATACTGGCAGAATTAACTGGAGTCTCATAGAGAAAAATTAGTTAGTGCGTGGGTAAATAAGCATAAACAGTATGGCAACCAAGCCACAATCACGGTGGAGTCATTTCACTATCGATTCAAGAGGAGGCTAAACGGGTGCGATGGTGGATTCGTTGTGGTTTTCCATGCTATTAAAGAATACTTTATTTGTGATCTCGATATAATCAAAGAGGATTTTGAATTCAACCGATCCAGAAAGCATACCGTTGATTTGGAGAGCTCTTGGCTCCGAGGAATTACTTATTATGTATCGTATTGGGAAATTGAGAATATTATGAAGGAAGTGGGCGCTTTGAAGAATCCAATTCCCGGGAAATATATTTGTCCCAACATGTCAGCTTTGGGCCTCTCATGTAAGTATATGATATGCTAGGTACTCACCAATGGTGATTCCAACCGAAGATATATATTCAACGATCCATTACCTAATGAAGGTCTCGGGGAAGTGTTTTGCAACACCGAGGCGCACAAAGAACTATTTGACAAGTATGCTTCACTGTATCCGGAACTATTTGACAAGTATGCTTCACTGTATCCGTCTTAAGAATAACTTTGATTGTATGAGTTACGGAAATTCAACCGCCCACACACATCAAATGATATTCTTGAACCAACCAAGAGGAAGAAGAAGGTAGAAGCGAAGAGATTGGTTCAAGAGGGTCCACAATTGGCGACTTCAAATCGATGAGTTATTTCGGGTTTTAATCTTCCGGGAAGGGGATTAATATCACAACCAACACATAAATGTGCGGCTGGAGGGACAAGAAGTCCTGACCTCATAGTTGTGAGGTAAGAAGTGAACCATCCTACTAGAAGAATGGACACAGTGAATCGCCTACTTAGATTTTTAAGCTATAAAGATGAAGTGAAAAGGGTCAAAGTTCAATATTTTGGTTAATACTCGTTGATCAAAGTTAAATCAGTTATGCTTAATAAAAGAAGCCTTATATAGGGGATGCAGTATTGATAGAGGGGCTACCCATGTGAAGAAGAAATAGAGACATTTGAAGTGAATTTCAAAAACCCCTTATCCATGATATTTTCATAATGGCTAAACTACCCCTGATTAGTTAATATTAGTAAAACTAATTAGCTAATAGATTAGGCTAATCATAATTAATCTAAAATAATCTTAAACTTAATCAAATCAAATCAAAAAAACTTTCTTTTTGGTTTGGTGGGAAGAAAAATTAGAAGAGAATTTTTTAGGGTTTTTTAAAAAACTTAGATTTTGATTCACTCAACCAGAGTAGTGAGGTATATCTCTAACTTAAACTCTTGGTCTTTTTATGGCTCAAATTTGATGAAATTACGTTTGAAATGATGATTCTTTTGTGATTCAGAGAATTTTACGGTTGGTTTTTCATGTCGAACCCAACCGTAAACGTCATTTACGGTTAGGTGTTCTTCCCAACCCAACCGTAACCGTAATTTCATGGATGAACACCAAATCGTAACAGTTTTACGGTTGGGTTTTAGCATTGGACCCAACCGTAACTAATGTTCAAAAAAATGTTTTCCCATCCAGTATTATTTACGGTTGGGATTTGACAATCCAACCCAACCATAAATACCAATTTTAGTTTTACTTCTAGACAATTTCAGCCAATATTTACGGTTGAGTTCGGGCTTCCCAACCGAACCGTAAAACATCCTTTGGAGCATTGAGTTTAAGTTCAAATTTGGGGTTTAAAAATAATTTTTTTAAACTTATTCAATCATTTTAACTAGATTGAAGGTAAATTAGGTCATTCAAACAAACAAAAAACGAAAACAACACAAGTACTAGAATCCAATTTTGAATGATCCAGGAATATTTACGGTTGGGTTTGGGCTTTCCAACCCAACCGTAAAATTGAATATCATTTTTACGTTGGGGTTTTGGCTGAAAACCCAACCGTAAGTCTGCCATGAAAAAAATGTCAGTTTTACGGTTGGGTTTTGACTCAATAACCCGTAAAACTAACATTTTTTCCTATTGACAGTTTTATAGTTGGGTTTTCAGCCAAAACCCAACCGTAAATAATCATTTGTTTTGTTTTTTGACTTGATTTCTTCTTTGCTTGGTTTCCAACTTGAAATTTTCGCAAATAAAACATGAAATTTAGCTAGACAAATTTAAGATAAAAACTTTCTCATACATTCTAACTAAAGTTATAATACACCCACGAAAAAAAAACATTAGTTTGACGCAATTGTTATAATAAACATAGAGTTAGGGAGAAAGAGGAGGGGTATGTCGATCATTTTGACGAACTCTTTTTTTGTTCGAAGGATAACGAGCACGAGGACCAGCACGACCGCCACGAGTACGAGCACCAACACGACCGCCACGAGTACGAGCACCACGTTGCACATCCTCGGCTTCATCATGTGTCTCTTCGTCACTAGGTTGCGGCTCTCTTCGGCTAGTAGTCGATTCTCTTGTACCGCCTCTACTCCTCTTTAAGCTTCGAACAATCTCATCTTCTTCTGCTTCATGAAGCTTCCCAATTTTGTCTTGCAGGTTCTTTAATTGGTCAAACGTCATCACATCACCTCTACTTAGGCATGGAGTCATAGACTCTGCCAATGCAAATGCTTTCTTTTTTACCTTATTTTTCTATTCACATATGAAAATAAATGTTGGTTGAGTCTTTAGTAATAAATCTTAAAAACATTAATAACAAAAGTAATTTACGTACCAAATTGAAATATGTTTTTTCCCAAACATCCATGACACCATCTTCTGTGTTGTTTCCTTGACCCCTTTGAATTATTCTCATAGATTCTGGACCAATGTTAATGACATTTGGATGACCAAAATGGCGATACCAATCCAAGTAATCTTTTTCAGCCTTTTTTGTGCCCGGAGATGGATTTACCTCCTCCCTTTGGATTTGGTATTCCGGTTGATGGCGGTTGTTCCAAACCGTGACCGAAGGCGTTGGGATGTAGTTGAGCACGATGCTTGGGCCTTCGATTATGGAGCCATTCACACACAATTTAAAGGCTTCGTGTGTTACCTTGGTTTGGAATAGCCACATTGGCGGAGAGTTTGACGGGGGTTGCACATCATGAACCCAAACGGATGGTACAAAGGCCCGTTGTAGCCAGACATGTTTGATAATTGACGTAAATCTTCAACTACTCCATCATCATCTATGTTAATCTTCACATAAGGATCAAAAATAACATCTTCAACGGTGAAAACCATCAAGTTGACTTCTCATCATTGCTATCTGCACTTCTTTATGCTCTGACTGGGTAAATATGAATTTCTTTCTGGTAGGTCCAGTAAAATCACCGCTCCACTCCGTCTTAGGATCCAGGCTCGGAAAGTGATCATAGACCCATGCCTATGAAGATAATAAATATTAATCTAAGATAATGCGTAATAAAAAATCTGAATTTAAACATTGAAATTCCAACATTAAATTACATGAAGAAGACCAGTATTCCAGGCAATCTCAGTTCCTCTAACCTTCGAAGATTTTCTAAGGTTGGCAAGTAGGTAAGCGAGGGTGGAAGTTCCCTATGAATACTCATGCGTCTTCTGGAGATCCGTCAACCACTGTAGAAAGTGAGCGTTGACCCTGTTTCCTGAGTTGTCAGCAAAGAAGATGGTGCCGAGCATATATAGTAGATACGCCCTGGCTGTACGCATAGCTCTGGTTTCATCTATGACGACCCCATCCTTTTCCAACTGTAGGGTTCCTCCAAACTTCTCCCTCATACTACACAACAAGATCTTCTTGGTCATACCTAAACCTTTCTTTGTTGCTACCCCCGGTTTATCTCCAGCAACCAATTTAAACTCTGATTCGGCTTCTTTCTTCTCCCATCCAAGTGTATCTTTGACGAGGACACAGAGATCACTCCAAGACATGTTTTTGTCAAAATCTTCATACACAGCTTTCCTTCAACTGGTAAGCCAAGAATTGACTTGACATCATCCGGCATTATTTTCATCTCGCCGAATGGGAGATGTAACGTATCAGTTTCAGTCCAATAACGTTCCCTGAAGGATGTGCAGGTGACACTGTCATATTCCAACATCGAATTGGAAATTCCGGGATCTAACCCTGTACCATTTACGAGAACTTAGACGGACATACATTCCTCAGCTAACGGCCAATGTTGAGCCCTTTGACGAACCAATTTCTTCAGGGCATGTGTATGATCCTACAAAGAATAAAAACAATCTTTTATAACTTGAAGTTATACAAACGGAAATTTAACAAAACAAGAGAAGTTTATAGATTAATACCATAGTCCTAGCAACTTTGGCAGCCCATGAATGCGGATAACCAAATAATATTGCAGACCTGTCTGGGGCCTCACCCCAAGGTATTCTATTCCTCTTCTTAGGCAACAACACGTCTTTGCCTTTCGGTTCAGGATGCTTCCTTGGCTTGGGTTCCTTCCTTTGTTCTTTGTACTTCTCTTCTTCATCACATTGTTGCTCTTGTTGTGGTTCTCTAATCACAAGAGAACCTCCACTGAACACCGGTAGATCTTCAAAATCTTGAGGTGGTACTTGTTGAGTAGAGCTACCACCCCCTACCTCAAAAGTCGTTTTCTTCTTATGGTTCTTTCTCAAGCCTCTATTATCTACCCCTAAATGAACTCCATGGCGAGGGGTTGGAGTGTGAGAATTGGTGTTAAATTACTACCCATCTTTTTCCTACAACATACAAGCAATACAAGTTAGATAATTTCCAAGCAATTCAACTCAAACAAAAAAAAATTCTTACATTCAGAATTTTTTACGGTTGGGTTACACATATCAAACCCAACCGTAAATAATCCTCAACAAAAAAAATTTGCATATGCAGAATAATTTACGGTTGGGTTTTCCAATCGAACCCAACCGTAAATAATCCTCAACACAAATTTTTTTACATATGCAGAACAATTTAGGGTTGGCAATTAGAATCAAACCCAACCGTAACTTATAAAAAAAAATTTGAGTGCAAATTTTTTTACGGTTGGGTTCAGAATCGAATCCAACCGTAAAATAACATATTCATCTCCTTCATTTTTATTTACGGTTGGGTTTTTTTAATAACCCAACCATAAAATGTGGAAGAAACCATTTACGGTTGGGTTCGAATGGAACCCAACTGTAAGTTCTTCAGAACATAAATTTACGGTTGGATTTTCCAACCGAACCAAACCGTACACTACAAAAAAATGGGTTTAAGCGACTACCCGCTTTAAGTCGCTTAAAGCCCCTTTTAAGTCGCTATAACCGTTATAGCGACTAAAAGTGGCACTCGCTCCGTTGGTTTCCCAAAGCCATGAATGTCAAAGCTTTGAGCGACCATGCGATCGCTCTAGTAATAAACCAACTAACCTAAAGCGAGTACTTTTCTCATTGCTTAACATTTAGACCAACTAACATGGAGCAAGTAAAATTGTGATCTCTTAACATCTAGACCAACCAATATAGCAACTAAAATATCAATCGCTTCAGATATACCAATCATTCTAAAGCAAGTAAATTACTTAGTTGATAGATACATGGAGCAACTCTTTCTAAAATTGCTTGGTTAAAGTTTTAAGCGATCAAATAATTTTGCTCGCTAAAAGTGATTTCTGATTTTGATTGGCCTGAAGTTGGTTGCTCAAGCTTTTGAGGTACAAAATTTTTTACTCTCTAGAAGCAACTTGTGACTTAGAAGCTATTAAACTATCTAGTTGTAAGATACATGAAACAACTAAACCTGATGTTACTTGGTTAAAATTTTAAGCGATCAAATGATTTTGCTTGCTACAAGCGATTTGTGGTTTTGATTGTCCTGAAGTTGGTTGCTTAAACTTTTAAGGTATCAAAGTTTTTACTCAAGTTGATTGTTTAAATTTTTAAGCTTCCAAATTATTTTAGAATTCAGATTTTAATTGGCTTAAAGTTGGTTGCTTGAGTATTTAAGCTACTCAATTTTTTTGCTCATTTGATTTAAATAATCCGAAAAATATAATTATAATTAAAAAAAGTTATAACTAAGATTATATAATTAAAATGAAAACATCCAATTAAGATTAGATAATTACAAATATATTTCATTTGAGTATCCCACCAAAGAGCATAACCTTTTAACAATACTGTTTCATACACATCCCGACAAGAACCAAAATACATACAAAATTAATAGTACTTGTATCATCTTAATGTCTAGTTTCACTTCCCAAAAGAACAAGAAGGTTGACAACCAATCTTCTTCAAAGCCTCATTCAAATACTCTAACATTAAACTCTCTCCGTCGAAGCTTTGAGTTGAGCAGAATAGTGTACCTGCAGCAATAATAAACTTTAAATACAAAAGTAAAGTATAGTACTACATCAAATGTAAATGACAAACTATATATCCAGAAATCAAGGAACATAATGTATACCCAGGCATCAAAGAGCACAAGTATAACTACACAATCTCAAAATACTATTAAAACAAAAGGTAATGGGTTAATATGAAGTAAAGAAGACTTACAAAGATTTTACAAATACTGAGCAAGAAGCTATATCACCAGACAATATGGCATCTGAAAATGAGAGCTATGTGTTCCAATATGTGTTAAGATCATGTTCACGAACAGAAAACAAAAGTTCTCTCCTGCATTTCCCTGTTTCAATAGTCAGTTGGCAAAAAAAAGAAACACACAACATGCATCCTAATCCTATTCATGATGATGTAAGGAGCAGAAAACTTTTTTTTGGATAAAGATGCAGTAGTATGTTTAACCCACATGCATACCAGTCCATCGATCCATTGTAAGAATATCACTGCTTTCCTCATTGATCTCTCAACCTGCAAAAGACAACCACCAAATGATACTTATTAGATAATCAAACAACTAGTCAGAAATGCCTTTAAACTACAAACACAATTATACTAAGGAATGTTGTCATTAATTGTAGCCCGTTATGAAGAAAATAGAAATTCATTGGTTGATCTCTACCAGAACTCCTCTCTAGAATCTATATATTACAAACAAATTTTAACCTACAAACGCTATCATACTAAGGACTGTTGTCCTTAGTTGTAGCCTGTTATGAAGAAATTAGAAATTCATTGGTTGATCTCTACCAGAATTCCTCTCTAGAATCTTTATATTACAAACAAATTCTGTGTTAGCAGTACAATTCTAAATCTAAAATGATGTTAGTGATTGACAGAATGCCAAACACATAATAAATTGAAAATCGAGCTAAACATTACATATGAAACAAAATCGATAAATAGATATCACAAACATAGCCGAGTAAAAATGGTGCCAAGTGCAATACAGAACGCAAACCAAAAGAAACCTGATCTGCTCTTGGAGAAATACTTCTTTGTTATTATACAAGCTGTGAACGATGAGATTCGAGATCAATTGAACAACTAACCTGTCAATACAAAACATACTAAATTTTATGATCCTCTAAACCAAAATATCAGGAAGAAGAAAAAAAACATCTTCCTCACAACTGCAACCCACCTTGTGCCAATTCAAATGGTCATAGTTTTTCTCCTAACTTGAACACAATGCAGAGACAAAACACTCTTAACAACGGTTTGAACAGAGATGTTAACAAGAAGATTCGACAAATGAAAGAGTATACAGAATTTATATTAGTCCATATACATTTTAAAACTTAAGTATCCAATTAAACTTAAGAATGTTAAAACAAAATAGCAAGGAAGTCCCCACACCTGAAGACAACGAAAATATCACAAAGTACAACTGAAAGAGAAGAGTGACTGAGGAAGATGACAAGCAAAACCCCAATACTTCCAATCACAAAACACCCCCATCACTTCAGTGACTATGGATTCGATCCTCAAGTGGATTACTTACAGGTAATTGGTTATAGTAACCCCATTTTCTTGATTTCTCTGTATAAATTTTTGATTTTTCGTTGTTGTGATTTTGAAGGTACTAGAAGAAGCAAAAACATAAAAAAGAGAAATTTCTTCCTTCAACAGTAGCAACGACAGATATATAGAATCGTTACATTTCAAACTACAAAAACCCATAACAAAAGAAGAAGAATCAAAGAAGAAGAAACGAAAGAGTAAATGGTGGAAAAATGCATTGTTGTTTTGTAAAAACAACATCAGGTCCATTATCAGATCCGTTGGTGAAAAACTCGATGAACAAAAGATGTAAATAAATCAAAATTATTAGCAAAAACTCGATGAACAAAAGAGAAATTATGCATCTCATTTAAGGGAGAATAGGAGGGAGGCGCGTTAAGAGGAAGAGAGAACATAAAACAGACGAAATGAATTGAAGCAAGAAATTAGGGTTTTCTATAGGTTTCCAAGGAGAGACATATTAGAGACCGTAGGATTAGATAGAAATTGAAGAAAATTGACGGATAAGATTAACGTAGCAGCTAATCTGCCACGTCACGACTCTTGAACTTCTACATTATTCTTTTATCGTGCAACACTTCACGATTGTTTTGAACATGTCATCAATCCGTATGACATTTCTTATTTCTGTTTTATATATCGTTGGATCAACGCGTAATTGACGGCTAGAGATGGATGGGTGGATGGTGAATGAAGAGCGTAGAGTAATTTGGTTTTAAAGCCAAGACAACTTCACTTAATATAGTAGCGCACTTTTATTGGAGAAAGAAAACGTCGGGAATATAGTAGCGCACTTAATATAGTAATTTAGTTCTAAAGCTAAGCTTCTAAGCGGGAATATGGTAGCGCACTTTTATTGAAGCCAAGACAACTTCACTTAATTTCACATGGATTCCATGGATTTATGGTTATCTATCAATTCAAACCGAAATTTCATCAACTTCACTTAATTTTATCCGTAACCTATCAATCTTATCCAATACCGCTCGACCTCACTAGATTCCTCCTACATTTCATGGGTTTATATGGTTACTTATCAATTCAAACCGAATTTCCATCATCTTCACTTAATTTTGTTTGTTACCCGTCAATTTTACCTATTTTGGTCGCCTTACTCAGATTCAATCGAATTTTATCGCGTTTTTCCATCTTCTCGACAAGGACCTCTAATGGAAACCGATTGAATCAATTTTTCCATCTTCTCAATATTGAGTTCGAACTCACAAATTAATCTTCGATCTATTTTGAATTCAGTCATTTTTGCTCTATTTCACTAAAAAACTTTCAATGTTTCATCAATCTCACTTGAGTTCATTCAATTTTCATCAATCTCACTAAAATTCACTAATATTTTATCGAACTGACTTGAATACACTCAATTTTGATTGATCTTACTCAAATTATATCATTTTTCATCAATTGCACTCGATTTCACTCAGATTCATTGAATTTTATTCAATCTCAATCAAACTCATTAATTTTTTTATCGATCTAATAAATCTAATGATATATACGAATTTTGTAACGATGAAGTAAATATATACGAATTTTGATGTTGAAATAAACACAAATGATCGTCCAAACGAAATGTCCATAAATAATATTAATGTTTTTATAGTAGTAAAGTATATAAGATTTTACTTAAAAATGATAAAATATATACATATCACTGGAATCTAATACGTTAATTTAAATCGGATTTCTATCTGGTTCACTTAATTTATTTTGTTATTCGTAAATCTTATTTTATATCGGTCGGCATTTCGCAATTTCTCTCGAATTCTATCAATTTCTCATATTAACTATCATTTTAACCGAATATTGATCGAGCTTAAATAATTTTACTCGTGATATATTAATCTTATTTAATAACGTTCGACCTCACACGTGAAAAAACTATTAATCCTCCACATATAATTTTCAAAACTAACACGAGTTTACTATTTATCAACACGTTAAAAATTTATAAATTTTTGGTCATATTATAAAATTGGGACTAATGTTCACACAAAAAGACCATCACCTAATTCACCCATAGTAAGATCCGTATGATATTCATTTTGGCCAATAGAAAACCATACCCTATGCAAACATAAAACATCACATGGATCGCCACCTCATTGTCAAAAAATTCATCTCAGCCACAAAACTTCTAGGCGGGAATAGTAGCAAACTTTTACTGAACCCAAGAGTTCAAATTTTGGCTCCCTATTTCCCTCCAATTGTTTTTCTTTTCCCTCTTATTTGTTATATCTTTCTCATAACAAAGACTAACACAAACCTCAAATTGCCTTTATGAGAGGCAGAAAATTATTGAGTTTTGCTTGTCCATGATTTTCTTCACTTAGGTCTTTGTTAGACTTTTACATGATCTTTGTTCTTTTCATTACCGTTGAAATCGAATGAATGTTCTTGTTACTGATTTGCTTAATTTTTATAAAATTAATTATGTGGATTAATTATTAGTTGTTTGATTTCAGCCCAAAAACTCTTTCTAAATTCAATTCTGATTCAAACCCATCTTCCAATTTATCTCAAACTTGTCAAACACCTCTTTAATCTCCAACAAACAAACGGCAAAATACCCCAACTCCTTAACTGATTTCACGGCATCAGTTCAGTCAAAACCTTACCCCAAAATTCTAACAATTCATACCCAGTAGTTCCGTGTCTATCTTAGTCTCGAAACTGACCTTAACCTTTTACACGACCTTCAGACCCATGGCTAGCCTGGTGATTCCAAAACTGTCAGTTTCGGCGTTTACTCGAACATTTACTGTGCGTCTTTCTGTAGGCAGAGAGATTGATTATTTGCTGATGTTCTTGGCGTTTATATAACTTCTTTTGCAATTAATTCCAATCACACATTCAACAATTTCGAATCAAATTCATTTATAAACTTCACGGCAGCACAGTTACTTCTTCGACTACAATAGTCGGAAGAACACAATAGAGTAGTTTATGTTGATGTTACTATTGAAGTGAGAAGACCGAAATTCAGAGAAGATTTGAACTTGGACGGAAAACAGAAGAGAAGTCAGGATGGAGTATAATGGGTTTGTTTGAGAGGCGCAAAAGAGAGAAGGATGGGTTGTTTGGACCTGAATTTGGACGACAAGAACTTGTGTTGTTTCCAATTGTTGAAGTGGTTCGATTGTGTGCATGAATATACCGAGAAGAGCAAGGAAAAGAGGTGATGTTGATGGTGGCCGGAATCAATGATGATTGTTTGAATGATATGGAAATGGGTTTGTAATGTTTGTGAATGGATAATTGCATTGCTATGAATTATGCAGGGAAGGAGTTGAGAATTTGATGGGAATAACAAACAAGTCATGTTGGATTTGCTATCAGAAATGTACACTACGTGCTTGATAAATTGCCACAAAGAGTGACCGTGAGTTAAGTGCGGTTGAAACTGACAGTTTTATTTGGTTCATTAATTCTCTTTGTGGGCTCGTTTTGGAATGTGTGTTTTTTTGGCTATGGGTATATGGACTTAACCAATAACACTAGATGTCGAATGTTTGAAATCTCTGTTAATTTGTCCATTGATTTCAAGAAATGGCTAAATCTTAGTGGCTTCTTTGTTAAGTAGAGATTTAGGAACTTTCTAGTTATTAATTTCTAGTACCACTACTATTAATGCTTATTGAAGTTATCTCCTTCTTTAAACTTTTAACAGAGTTATCTCATTCTTTAAACTTTTAACAGAGATTTCGAATGGTATTGTTGTTTAGTAATGGGTTTGTCTATTGATTCTGTTTCTTTGGGCATTTTCTTGTATGCATAAGTTTTAATGAATTTTGTCTTAGATTGGTGACCCTTTTTATTTGGTTTAAACAAAGTTTAAACAAACAAACAAAGGACATGACCTGGTTGATAGCATTTTTATTTATCTTGGTCAATTGAAGTTTTTTTCGCTATTACCTCGTATTTTTTCAACTTTAAACTCGATCAGAGAAACATAACTAATGAATGACGAAGACGAAGCGAAAATGACCTTATAAAAAAACTCGATCAAAGAGCTCTGCATTTGTCTATGCTTGATCCCATTTTTGAACATTTTGAAATCCTCAATTTCAAGTGACTGCATAAACGAGTCAATCAACAACAGGGGGGGGCAATTTATGCTTATGCTCCATACAAGAGTAGTCGGATTTAAGACCACGATTCACGAATAACCTCCTCTAATTTTGTTGGTTTTGCTCCATACAAGAGATGTCAGTGTTCAATTTATAGAAGTCATTCATGGGTTACGTCCAGGGAACAAAACTTCGAAAAAAAGTTGTATTAAAAGATAAAATAGAACTGATAAAATAGAATCAATAAACACACCGAAAAAAAAAAGTTATAACCAAACTATAGTCAATTTAGTCGACTCATGTTTTTTTTCCCTTCAATTTGTGCATCCAAACATTTGCTCATAGTGAATGAAAACAATGATTTGAACAAGTTTTCATGTTTCTATTAAACAAATCCTAATAAGATTGTTAGATAAATATTAATTAAGTTCTCAAATGTACTTTAGAAACTGATTTCTTTTGAAATGATCGTAGCGGCTTAAACTTGGTTGCTGGGAGAGATTTTACCAAGTAATTCATTTTTTAACATGTGGTGGTGGCTTAAACTTAGTTGCTGAGAGAGGTTTGAGCAACCAATTCATTTTCTGTTGCTACGAGTTTGTGCCTCAAAGTGAATAGCTACATGATCACTTTTTTAGATGCTATAAGTTACTTGAAAAACGGATCTAGCAATTAAACATATTTG
>JAJJMC010021281.1:2363284-2379037 GCA_023531435.1 Papaver californicum | reverse complement strand
TTGTTGCTACGAGTCGGTGCCTCAAAGTGAATAGCTACATGATCAACTTTTAGCTGCTATAAATTACTTGAAAAACAGATCTAGCAATTAAACATATTTGGTTGTGGCTCAAACTTAGTTGCTGAAAGAGGTTTGAGCAACAAATTTATTTTGTTGTTGCTACGAGTCGGTGCCTCAAAGTGAATAGCTACATGATCATTATTTTAGTTGCTATAAATTACTTGAACAAATGATCTAGCGATTAAGTGTATTTTTTCGTTGCTAAATAATAGTGGACACATGTTTATTGCCGTCAAAATTTTTGGCAGTTGCAATTTTAGACGCTTAAACTATTTAAGCGATTTCTGAGCTCTTGCTAAGATTTTAGACGCTTAAACCCGTTTTTCTTGTAGTGGTAAATTGTTCTATAACCCAATTTTTTTTACAATACCAACAATCAAACAAGAAAATCAATCGCTTTAGGGTTCTAAAAATAACATGGGTTTTTTGTTAAATACCTTATATACACCATTTGTTGTGGTTTCGAAATTTGATTTTGATTGTCACCACCGATTTGTTCTTCAATCTCTTGATTAGGTTGAAAAGTTTGATTTTGATGAAGCATGATTTGAGGAACAAAATAATAAAAGCCTAGGTTAAAATTACGAAAAGGTTTATTTAGGTATCAAATGGGATTTCTTAATCCAGCCGAGAGGATTGATTTATTAGAGATGAAGCATGATTTGAGGAATATCAGTCTTCAGGAAGGACAAAATGATAAGATGAATGGTAGCTTTATTGCCAAAATTATGTATAAAATGATGAAGGAGAATGAAGAATGTGAGTTTCCAGGGATTCTGAAAAACAACAAGATTCCACCGAAAGCCATGTTCATGTTATAGGATTTTCATAGATCTCTTACTACAAGATCAATGCTTCATAGAAAAGGTGTAGATATACAATCGACTATTTGTACCTTGTGCGAAGGTGCTAATGAAACTATCAACAATATTTTCATTCACTGCAGTTGGACAAGAGAAGTATGTGATTACTTTGTTAATTCCTTTCATGTAAAGTGGTATATGCCGATGTTGCGTTTGGATTTATTTCAAGGCTGGAGGTTAACTAATGTTGATAACAGGAAAACAACTATTTGGCACTTACTTCCTTATGCTATTATATGGTTCGGAAAGAGAGAAATATAAGAGTTCATGGTGGTATGATGAAAACATGTGAGGAAGCTAAGATGGCAGTGAAACAAAATATCTCTCTCTGGAGCTGAACCAAGGACATCTTCGTGAATTTTACTGCTAGAGAGGTCTTGCTTCAACGAGAAACAATTGTTTCTTTGTAATTCTTGGTTTTCTCACAATGAGGTCTTTGTCACAGGGTTAACTTATGCAAATGCAACAACCTTCCATGACAACGTCACTATGTTCCCATTACACAGTCTCAGCCGCACTTAGCCAATTACTTTCTTGTTGACTAAACTCTATCTATCCCACACTAGAAAAGAGGTTTTGTTCGCCGTTATCCGCTCCCTTTTTATCAAACACACATAACAGTTATGCATACTAAATAAGCCAGAACAGGGACAATAACAACAACTACAGAACTTACCTTTAATCTTGGCCGAAGCCTTATTATTACTGCACACTTAGGGTTATACTAATTCTCCTTGTACTAGATACCTAGACCTTACAAAAGCCATTTACAAAGTAACCCCCTAACAGTTACGGATTTACTTTATGCAAGGCAGTTGGCTAACCATCCCAACCTGCCTATCTCTTTCTCTAAGCCAAAGAGGCGGTTCCTTGCCTTTAGAAAAGCATAAAGCTAACGTCACTAAGTGTAACCAACTTGTAACCTTTTGAGACCATATGTCTTGCGTGTGCTTGTGGTCTTGATTTGTCAATGATGCACACACCAGCCAAGTGCCATCATTGATGTGCATCATTCTTCCAATGATGCAAGTGTGCATATGCAAGCCTAACTTGCATTCCTGGATGCCTCGTTCATCCAGGCCATGCCCAAACTCCTTCGGCGCATGCTAATGCTTATCTCGCATTGTTGAATGCAGGGACGAACCTATGAAAGGGTTAACCTACGCTTTAGCCCCGGAAGCCTTCCCGATCCACAAGTCTAATTTATTTTTTTTACTACATATTGGGCTGAACCTAAGATACTAGCCCGGGCCTGAAAAAATATTCAACCCTCTTGGGTCCGTCCATGATTGAATGTATCATGCATTCCTGACTATGCCCAAATCACAAATAGCGCATGCTTCTGTTGCATTTCTCTAGACCAATTGCTAGCGCGATAACAATCTTGTACCCTGATACTGTAAACATTTTTCTTCTCTTTAATACATCCTTTTATTCAAAATGGGAGTTTAACTACGATCAAGGCAAGTGGTGTTTTTCGTTAACCTGTGGTTGGTTGTATTTTATCAAATGGGATGATCTGGTTGGATATATTTATCATCTGGTTATCCCTCCTTTAGGGAATCCACAGTCGTGCGATTACAAAAAATTTGATCTTTATTCCGCTGCAAGAACAACCATGCATAGTCAAGCGAGATTCTAGGGTTGCGCATACGGCTAAGCGAAGTGTTAGTGCTACGCTTGAGAAGACGGACGGGATACTGCAACTTCACTTGCCACAAACGAGATAGTAGTGTACCGCAAACCACAAACGAAATCCCAGCATTTCGCCCAAACCACAAACGAAATGCCAGCATTTCGCCTGGGCAGACGAAATTCCAAGACTTCGTCTGAGAAAATTGAGGGCGTGCGGAGAGAGCGTGTGACGCATTTGTGCGGGCTGTACAGCAGAATTTCGCTCCATGTCTATAGGCGAGGTACTGGGAGCTCGCTTCCCTTTTATGTTAAAACCTAATTTTTCTCTTCTTCCTCCTCTGTAGCCGCACGTTGAAAAGTTCTTCCTCCTCCTCCTGTTGCCGCAAGTGGTCCTCCAACAATCCTCATTTTCTCATCCTAATTCAATAAACGAGAATCCAAAGTCCCGTATCATATCTTCATACTTCGCTCAAGGTTTTTCCAAGCGCAATCAAGGTATCTTTTAACAAAAAAATTAGTATGAATTAATTTTGTTTTGTAAATTATTTTAATGATTTTGTAGTTAAATTGGTTGTAAATGTTGTATGATTTACCATGTAATTATCATGTTATAAATTGATTATCGAATTGTGATTATTAGGTTGTAATTATGGAATTGGGAAAATATTTAGGGTTTATGAATGTTATAATTGGGTATAAAAATTTGTTGATATTTGTTAAATTGAAGATATAATTGATATACTTATTGTTTAATTTTAGTGGGGTTGTGGTTAAATTTTTGTTGAATTGAGTAGGTTGTCTAGAAAAATTGGGAATTTATTTTGATTAAATTTAAAAATATATGTATAAGGAAGTATTTGCAATAGGGTAATTTTTATGATATTGGGTATAATTGGTGCATTGAGATTGTTGTATTTTGTTAATGATGAATTTAGTTTTAGAATGTTTGATTTTTATTGCATTATAATATGATTATGTAATTAGATAATAACTTTTGTGTTTATCCGGTGTTAAAAAAAATTTAATTGATTTGTTGATTACTTGATTTTTCTCTTTATGCATTGTGGTGATTTAATCTTGATTTGACAATGTTCTATCAATTGTTTGGCTAGATGTCGAGCAGTTTGACGTCCAGATGGGTTGGCAGAAAGAAGAAGGCCAAGAAGGCTAAAATCGTGGAGGATTCAGAACCTGGCTGTATGGGACCAGAAACGGTAGATGTCCCCGGGTTGGAACACTATACCATTGTGGAAGATACTGAGGAGCATGTGTCGACCAATTTTACATATTCAACCGACGCCAATTTCAGGTTTGCCCATCGTGGTTCTCTCAAATCCGTCCTTCAAACATACCGAAGTATTATTAAACTTTCTTCTAGGGTCAAATATATAATTGAAAGGGGAGGATGGGGCCGATTACTTTCACTACCTGAAGTTGATTCATCCCATGATCTTATTGATTATATTGTTGATCGGTTTTGGGGTACGACAAATACGTTCCACTTCTCGTTTGGGGAGCTTGGGTTCACTCCCCTTGATTGGGTAATGTTGACCAGCCTTAGTATTGGTGTTGGCAAATCTGTTCCGTATGACCCAGTGAAGTTTAAATTTGAATATGTCCGAGAGCATATATTTCCTGAACTCAAAGATAATGCGGTGTGTAAAAGAGAAGGGGTTCCGCAACAGTGGGTTTCAGATGCAATAACTGTAAAATTTTTGACCACATATTTTGATGAAGATACTTTGACTGTGTCTAACGATGATAGTAGGCTTGCTGATAGAGTGGAGAGAGCCTTCTATATGTATGTTATGGGGAAGTTCTTCTTTCCAAATGCAAAAACCTATATTGATGCTAGATGGTTAGCTGCATTTGAGGATCTAAATGCAGTTGACCAGTACGATTGGGTGCTCCTGCAATTTCGAACTTGTATTCAGGTCTCGCCTCAGCTGCTAGGGGACAAAAGTCAGTTTCCGGACCCTTCCAAATTTTGGAGGTAAATTATTTATTGTTATTTATAATTCTTTTAAATAAAATTTTGTTGCTAAGTTGTTTATTCCAATGGTTATATTGATATTGTAGTCTTGGGGGTACGAATATCTGGGCATTTGTCGTCCAAATAACCCTTCGGCTGAAAGTGAAAATGAATGGCCTAGATATCGTAGGTGGTTGTGTAGACGGAGGAAGGGTATTGACATTGTTCGGTCAAGGACTGAATTGAACCAGTTGTCCGTTGACTCTGTGACATGGCAACCGTGGTTAAATGCAGTTAACTATCTTCCACCAGAAATTGGAAGCAAAGCTTTAGAGCTCTCTGGGAAAAGGGTTACATTCACTTGGCTAGACACCGTGAGTTTTTAATTAATTTTGTCATATTGCGTTATCTTTTTCAATTTTATTTTGGTTATCTGATAGGTATTTATTTATTGTACATTTCTGGGATAAAGCATAACATGTATCTCGGAGATCGTTGTTGGAGGCAGAACAACCCAACGTGGGGTGTTCCTGCAAACACCCTAGTAGCATTTCCAACTTCACCGACAATGAGATTGAGGACATGTCAGTAAACTGTCAGGTCAATGCTAGTGAAATGTACGTGTCTTTTCCTACAATGTGTATTATGAATATTGGCGACATGTTACCAACCTTTACAAATATGTCACGAAAGTTGATTGGGAGGTTGAAACGTACGGCTATGCTGGTGACCGTATCAAACACAACATCCCACGTCGTCGTGAACATGTACCCATTCCTCCCCCACAACAACTACCATACGTAAGTATTCAACAAAGCCTTGTAAATTTGAATATAGATAATAAATTTAGTTCAATAGTTAATCTTTTTTTTTTCATCCCAGGTCACGGCTTATGATTTAGTTCAAGAGTTGTCTGATTTTACGCAAGAGTTGCGTGATTTTACGTTAGTTGATACTAAGGATCGGATGGAGTATTTGATGGGCAAAGACGTTGTAATTAACAACCTGCGAAATGAGAATTCCTTGTTGAAAAGCCAGCTTACCCATTTTCGTCAACAACAACCGCTTGGGTTTGCCACATATGCTCAGAATATACCACCACCAATGTCTATGACAATGGCTCAGGGATCTTCATCAACAATTGGATCAAATATGCATAATGTCAGACCATCTTTTCCGCCGTTTATCCCACCAAGATCCAACTCCGATTGAAGATTAGTTTTTCCAAATATGAATTGTCTTTTCAATATATAATTGAAACTCTTTCTGTTTTGTAGGTTAAATTAAAAACTCTGTTTTTTTTTAACTTTCTCTTTTATGTCATTTGGTATTGTCACATCATTTTTGAATTGTTAGTTGAACGACAATATTTCCAATTACTTTGTCATATCTATATTCGAAATTCTGACATTTTTTCCTTTCATTGTGCTGCTGATTTTTGCATTGAAATGTTGACCGTGTATTGTCAATTCCTTCAATTGGTGACCAAGTACAAAATGTTCAGATTATTCAAAAAATTAGGATTTTCAATTTTGTTACCGTTTTCTTACTGTTCTGAATTGTTACCGTTTATCAACGGCTATAATTTTTATTCTGATACACCTATAAATAAATGAATTTATATCTATATTTCCCATTTCAAATCCACATATTTTACATTTTGGAGAAACTTTCTAATCTTTTGTTTTTATGTAATGTTAGGTTATGAAAATTTTAGACTTAATGCAGACAATTTTACCCTAGAAGAAGATTTATCCATATGTCGAAACATAGTATTGCATTATCCAGCAAGGGGTCATGAACGTCGGATGAATGGTTCAATGAGCATGCAATGGTTAGAACATACACATGCTAACTTTTGTAACGAAACCGGTAATCCCAACAACCGGAATAGAACAGGTCTTTTCTGTCGATATGTGCAAATCACAAAGCAAATACTAGAATTTTCTTCTTTAACCGCTAAGGTGAATGAAAGAAGAATTATGAATGAAACTGATGATGAAGTTGTTGCCAGATCTCTGGAGGAATGGACAAGATGGAAACATAAAGATTTCATGTACAAACCTCATTTCGAGATCCTAAGGGTGATGGAAGAATACAATCCTTTTATGTTGATTATTCCCCCAGGAAGTGAAGAACGTCGTCCCCGTCGTCCTACAAGCCAATGCTTAAGGTTTCATAATAGGTATACTTAAGTGTTTAAGTGTAATCTACTTATTTATTATATTTCATTTCCTTTAATGTATTCATTTTTTAATGTTTGCATTTTCGATTCAATTAAATGATTTATAAAAAAAAATTAAGAAATCCATATTCTAATCGGTAGTTTGAGAATTTCTTATGCATAATGTTAGACCATCTTTGCCTCTGTTTATCCCACCAAGATCCAACTCCGATTGATGATTTGTTTTTTCAAATATGAATTGTCTTTTCAAATTACTTTTGAAACTTTTTCTGTTTTGTAGTGTCAAAGCAAATTTTTTTTTTTAACTTTGTCGTTTATGTCATTTGGTATTGTCACATCATATTTGAATTGTTAGTTGAACGGCAATATTTCCAATTACTTTGTCATATCCATATTCCAAATTCTGATATTTTTTCCTTTAATTGTGCTGCTGATTTTTGCATTGGAATGGTGACCGTGTATTGTCAATTCCTTTCATTGGCTTGTCAACCTACAATTAATATCTCTTACAATGTACAACGCTTCTTTTTGAATGAACGAAAATGGTGACCGTGTATTGTCATATTAATATTCAAAATCATATCTGAAGCTTCCTATAAATTAACTCACCGGCTTCTCCTTGAATACAAACCAAAAATATCATCATCTTCTACAAAACATTTTGCATAAATTTTTTTTGGCAAACTCTCTAAATAACATTCACAATTATGGTTCCTCTTCTATTATTCCTCCTTATACTTCTTCTTCTTCTTCATTAGGCGATGATGATAACAATAGTTATTACTCATCAGACGAAAGTTCACTTGCATTGAACTATAATAACCTAGCAGTCACTGCTGGATTAATGGTTTCAAATATGAACTGTCCACATACACGTATAAAAATACCAAGACAACGTGATATCGGTGCCAAAATTCTATGGAGAGATTACTTTTGCAGAAACCCGACGTTTCCGCCAAATGTATTCCGTAGAAGATTTAGAATGCGTCGAGAATTATTCAACCGTATTTTGGGTGATGTTGTGGCGGTAAATAGTTATTTTTTTTCAAAAAAAATATGCACGTGGTGTTCTTGGATTAACCCCTCACCAAAAAATTACTGCAGCAATTCGAATGTTAGCTTACGGATGTGCGGCAGATGCAATTGATGAGTGTTTACATATTGGGGAAACCACAGTTTTGGAAGCAAATCGTAAGTTTTGCATGGTTATAGTCCAATTGTATGAGGATGAATATTTGCGGACACCAACTAAGCGTGATGTTGAACTCCTTCTTGCTAAGAACCAAAAAAGGGGATTTCCAGATGCTTGGTAGTGTTGATTGCATGCACTGGAAATGGGACAAATGCCCATCGGCTGAATCCTGTGCTTATACCGCGTATATCCTGGAGGCATTGGTGTTGTATGATCTTTGGTTTTGGGATGCATTTTTTGGTATGACGGGTTCTAACAATGATATCAATGTGATGAACCGTTCGTATATCTTCAAAAAACTTATCAACGGTAAAGCACTGGCAGTAAACTTTTCAATTAACGGAAATCGATACAATATGGGGTATTATCTGGGTGATGGAATATACCCAGAGATACCAACTATTGTGACTACGATTAAACATCCAGATTCCCAAAAGAAACAGAAATTTTCTTCTATGCAGAAAGGTTGTCGAAAAGATGTAGAACGCGGCTTCGGGGTGCTGCAAAAATCAATTTGCGATCATCAAACAACCAGCACGAATGTGGAATCCAGACGTTTTAGCATATATGATGGAAACTGTCATCATTCTACATAATATGATAGTGGAGGATGAACGTTTACCCGGTGATTGGCCGCATGAGTATGAGCAACGCAGCCACGGTGCACCAGTAAATATTTCTAGGCACAACACTGTTGAACTTTCGAGAATGATAAAGGGCCAACGCAGACATGCATTATTCGATAAAGAGACTGGGGTTCATTTGCGAAATGACTTGATCGAACACATATGGTCATCTCTTGCGAATAGTTAAATTTTGTAAATCCTCTATATAGGTTTTGGGGGTAAATCTCGTGTAAGTGTACCCGCGATTCTAGTGAGAGTGATGTTATATTTACTTATTAAGGTCTTGTTATATGACAACGTTCTTTTGAGTTCATCTGAGTATTTAAATTAGTTTTAAAAAACAAAAGAAATTTAAATTTATAATTAAATTAGGACACATTAAAAACATAACAATTTATTGATTAAAAAATAAATTCAAAATAACTAAATAAATTCATAAAAGTTCAAACTTAATATGACAATGCTAAATAAGAATGGCCTCTATGATTGATTTAATCTTTTCTTACAAATGTCTGCCTTCCTAACTTCGAAGTATTGTCTTGATACATCATCCATTACGGAGATATCCATCGTCATTATACGAAACTCCTCTTCTGCTTCTTTCCTAGCTTGTTTTGCCGCAAACCTTGCATTTGAATCAACTTGTTTTGCTGCAAACTTTGCATTTGAATCAGCTAGTTTTGCTGCAAACTCAGCTTCTCTCTGTTCCATCTTCATATCTCTTTGTTCCGTATATTTGGCGTTGAAGTTTTGTTGCTCTCTATAAATATTTTGCATCATTTCCTGTTGTTCAGTAAATTTTGCTTTGCCTTTTGTCTTCTTCCGTTTGGCCTCTTTTTTTCCCATTGGACGGATTAATGTGTTAGCTATATCTCCAAGGTCTTCATAGGCACTGGAACCATCTAGGCTTAAGTCCAGTGTTTCCTGGTTGTCCTCAACGTTGTCGTAATCAGACTCAGCTTGTGATGAATTGAAAACAGCTGTCGACCGTCTGGAATATTTAAGATTATCTAACATAACTGTGTAGCAATCTTCATGCTTAAAACTTCTCCCAGTAGCTTCATTGAAAAGCCTCTTTACTTCTGCAATCTAGTTTAACAATTCAATTTAGTAAAGGATTTACAATCTGAAAGATTAATATAATCAGCAAAATTAAATGAGTAGTTACCTTATTTTCGGAGCCCCATCCAGTATGATGTTCCCTTTCTTCTTCAGCCTCCTTTGCAGACATAAGTGCCACATCTTTACTTATAATTTGAAATCGTTTCTGAAGGGAGGTCCAACTACGTGGTGGCATCGAAGGTATTGCTTCTTTCATCCGATTTAATATACGAGACCATAATTTTTCTTCAGATTGATCGGTACCAATGCTAGAATCTTGAGAAATTGATAAATGAATTGTACACATGGTAACATCTTCAAATGTAGAAAAATTTGGACCTCGGGGTTTTGATGGCGCCATAATCCTAATCGATTCGCAAACTTATTAAATTGTGAGGAACTTTAGAAATTTCAAATACAATAACAATGAATGAGTTTAATAAAATGACATTGGTTTAGTATTCCATATATAGTGTAAAAATATATCCGTTTTACAACGCCAACGGTTAAATCAACGGTAACATATTAATGATAAACATAATCCAACGGCAAAATTGATCTAGGCGAGCAGCTGGAGTACCGCCTGGGCCGGGGCGACATACTATGACCTCGCTCGGACACAAGCGAGGCTGTGGAGTTCCGCTGGGAGACAAACGGTACTGTAACTCATCGCTCACAATGGGCGAAACGCTGGTGTTGCGCTTGGGTGTAAGCGACACTCTAGCTTCTCGTCTCAGCAGGCGAAGCCTCAACATACCGCTGCCTCTGGCGAACTACCAGCTATACGCCCGTGTTTTTGAACGATATCCTGGTACACCGCTTCTGTCCAAACGAGCTTCTACTGCCTCGCTTGATCATAATTTTTATTCGTCGATGAGCGATTACTTTTTTTTTATGTACAGTAGATTTCCTCGATTAAACCTAATCTTTAATCGCACGGCTGCGGCATGGTTTTGTCGACTAAAGATCAAGTATCATCTTTGATCCGAGTTTTAATCACGTGACTGTGGACGCTCTTAAAACTCTAAGTGGTATGAGCCTCCATATTGAATGATAATGAAATCCACTTTTTCCATTGGCCGGTAAAGGAATTTTGGGCATGGGTGATTCTGGGAGGAACACGTGACAAATTACAATTGGCTAAAAATAATTTGGATCATAAAAACTCCTCATATGAGTGGTTGTTCGGGATAAATATTCTTACACAATCGATACAACAAATACTTTATGTATCGGGTTATCGTGACCCACAGTGGGTGAGGTTCATTTTAGATGACGACTAAGACTTTGCTTTGTCCATCCAACGGATTAAATCTATTCTCCTAACCCTAATAAGCGTAAGAAAATGCTTAACCCTAGCTCTTCTTCTTCCTATTCATTCTTCCAATTTCGTCGCTAATCTGTCCCATCTTCTTCTTCTTCGTTCTGTTTGTTTTTTTCTCGGGCAAATACGCTATGCATACAAATTAACCTAACCAGTGGATACAATTTCATTGGTTTTGTTGAGGTTTCATTCACAGAGTTTTCCAGACAAATAGTGTGGAAACCTAATCAATCTCTGAATTTGACACTCCTTTCTTTAGATTATTAAAAACCCATAGCTAATTAGCTATCAACTATAACATGACCTATTTATGCTCAAATTTGTGTCGCTTAAATACTTTGCATATCAACCATCAAACATCAAATGCTACTTTGGCATCAAACATTTTCGTACACTCCTGGTTTGTTTCTCAAAATGATGTTATACAACGTGCTATTCAAGCATTCAAAATGATGTAGTAACATAGTACAAACTCATCTATATTATTCCCTGATTTCAATTAGTTGATTTGCAAAATTTCACAGTGCTACTATATAGATGAGGTGCCTGAATCTAAAATTCTTATTCATCATATAACAGTGAAAAAGTTACATTTGCGAGTAATCAAATACTCCGTATTAACTAAATTCATTTGGATTAGAATGAATTCCAACAGACCAAAATCAAGAAAACCCTAGATTAGAAGTGAGACATCAAATAATATATGTCGTATGGAGAGATTACCAGCATTTCCGCAGCCAATAATATATGTACGTATGGAGAGATTGCCAGCATTTCCGCAGCCAACCATGAGGATACGAGAAGAGTATAGAATGAATTTGAGAAAGAAGGGACGAAGGGAGGAATAACGCTGATACCAATCAAAAGCTCCAGATTCTTTAATGTACCAAGCATCCTAGTACTTGGCGTCACCATAGTTGTATGAATTAAAATTCTCAACGTCTCTCTGCATTTCTCTCTCTACTCACGTGTGCTCCTCTTTTGACTTCTTTCTGCTCCTATTACCGTGAATAGGTTGGGAGTTATTGCTTTGTTTTCTAGGTCTTTTCTATATAGAAACAACTTACTAATTTGGGGTTTAATCGTTTATATGAAAAAAATCAAGGACTAACTATCACCAACTGCCAACTATACCGTATAAAAGCAACAAGTGATAAACTGATTAGTTACAAGATCTCTCAGTTTTGGTTGTTAAGGCTTAGTGAACATAATAACTTCACAATCGTATCCCTTGGATTGGATGTTTAAAGTGTGATGGAATGGAATTAGGGTTTTTGTTTTGCTGTTGTTTGATGGTGTTTGTTGCTGCCGCAGGAAGAGTGTGTGAAAACTTGGATTTGCTTTGTTGTATTGAACTATAAACTTGCTGGGAAGGAGAATTGGTGATTGAATTCACCAGCTATTTACGCTGAATTACAATCATAAATGCACTTGAAGTGCTCGACAAAATTCTCAAATGAAGTTGCCGTGAAATATCTGAACTGTTGTCTTTACTTGACTCTGAAAAGCAAAGCAAAGTCATTGAATTCCATTCAGTTTGATAGAATTTCAATTAGTATTATTTGGGAGAAATGGGTGGTTTGTTGGTTGGGTTTTTTCAGATTTTATAATGAAGCCCCAGTGCCCGTACGTCCCTTCTTAGTGAATTATGATTGGTTTTCATCCTAGGAAACTCTTATCATTGTGAATCTGGTGCGTTTTGCTTTCGTTCCAGTGTGGCTTCACCGGTACAAGGTAATTTCTTTCAACCGTTTCTATATTCGTTATTAGAATTTGGTGCATTGATATTCCTTTTTTCATTTATATTTCAGTTCCTCTACAGTTTATCGATGAATTAAATTTTCAATGGTTATTTTTTATCTGCTCTAAGGTTTAATCATTGTCAATATCAATGTCAAAGTTAACATTACTAATTGGAAATGAAGTTTAATTGCTTACTGTTCTAAGAGCATCCACAGCAAGCGACCAGACCAAAGACCAAACCACAAAAGTGGACTTTGGTCCGTTAAAATCAAGCGCAATGGGCGAGCGTAACTGGGAAATGGTCCACTTTTTTCACTGTTTCGGAACAAAAATGGTTCCAAAACTGGACCAAACGTATATACACTCGAGCGTCGTTGTGGGATTCTGTTTATTGGCAATCGTTATGTTATAAAACTGTTTGATTCCAGACGTTTTCTTAGGATAGCGTTTAAAATTAAGGGTGTAATAGTAGAGTGACGCCCTTAATGAAACAACCACACAAGAATGCGTCTGATGTAACGCTACACTAACACGACGCTCAATGAAGAGGCGTTATCCAAATGTATGCCTGAATCAAACGTAACTCCACTGTAACGCCAAAGCAACAGGCGCAATTGTAGCGCAACGTCCTTTCATTGGGCGTCACTGTATTGAGACGCCTGGTAACCAAGCGTAACCGTAGGATGACGCCGGTGCCTCAAGCGTTGTTTTAGACCTCCGCCGACTCTACGAGCGTTGTTTTAGATCTCCGCAGCAGTTCAATCTTTCAAATTCATTCACAACCAAATCAACTCCTCACGGCTAACTCCTTTCAGGGATTTCATCGAACGTCTGCCGTGCGTTTCTGGCTATAAATTCAGGCAAGAATTGTTTGCTTATTTCCATCATACGCATTTTCCTTCTCTGCAATCAATTAGTATCATTCACAAATCCATTCAATCACGGCATCAGATTTACATCTCAATTTCATTCCATGTTTTCTTCACGAGAGCAGCACAACCCAAATCAAATTCACGGCAACAGTTCAATCTTTCAATTTCATTCCCTGTTGCTCTTAGTAGAGGTACCTGGCTTCCCGCCACATTCATTTCTTGCTCTCACTTGTAGTCGGTGTCTTTACTAGCAGCAATACTACTATGTAATTTATGAAGTTTTTTTACAGCAACAAGTCTAGTATCAAATAGTTGCCCCAGAAAAACAGACCCAAATCCACCTCACCAATTTTACGTTTTTGATCAAACCCATTTGTTGCTGATTCAAGTTCTTCATAACTATATAAAGGTGGTAGTAGAAGATTTGGTGAACGATGTTTATGTAGAAACAGAGTTGTTGGATCTTCTTCAGTTTGAGAAGAAGGATAAGTTTTTCTGAATCTAAATACTGCTAATATCAGTGCAACGAGAAACAAAACACAAACAAAAATGAAGAGAGAAATGAAAAGAGCAATCTTTTTTGGTTTATGCTTATGGATAATGACTTGTTGGGTATTCTGTGAGGATGATGATGAAAAACAGAGAAAGGGTTTAAGTGGGTCTGATGAATTAAACCCACAAACCCCATTTTTTGATTCACAAATTCTGCAATTTGAAAACCAAGTATCTATATTTTCATCATACTGGATTTGAATACCATTCTTTAAATAAATCTCTAAGAACCGAAAGAAATCTTCTTGACAATCATTATGTTCTTCAGTTTAGTAACTTAATGGAAGTGGAAGTGAACGTTGCTCTAGTAGCACGTTACTCACTTAATTTCAGGCGTTGATATGGGATTACGCCTATACTTCAGGCGTTGATATGGGACTCCGTTCTATATTTTGGCGTGTCTTTGGGACGCCGCTCCATAGTCTAGCGTTCTCTTGGAATGCCGCCTATAAACTAGGCGTTTTCCTAGTACTCCGCTCAATTTTCGGACGTTTCCATATCAATATGCTTGGATAACAAACGGTACCTGGTGATGATGCTTAATCATACGTTTGGCTAAGGCTGCGTATGAGTCTGCAACGTTCCAACAGCAGTGCGTCTGGTTCCAGGCGTTTCTTTATTGTAGCGCCTATTATCAAGCGTTAACCAAATCAACGCCCAACACCAAGCGTTACACCATTCCAACGTCCGTTCCATCTTACGTTGATCTAGAATAACGTCCAATATCAGGCGTCTGGTTAGAAGAGCCTACGAGCATATTTGGGCATGAAACCGTAGCGTTGCGGACGGACCAAATACCAAACAAATTTGTTCAATGGTCTTTGATATGGTCCTGTTGTTGTGGTTGCCCTAAGGGTTCATATCTATTCATGTATGCAATATTTTGAGTACCCATGACTCTTATTTACCAGCCTCAAGAAGATGAGTACTAACTCAATAGTCAAAGTTCTGATTCCTTTCCTGTGGTTGGATGCCCAGGTATACCATCAAAACATAGAGACGTGGCTATAAGAAAATGTAAATAGGTAAAATTTTATCTGAATTTTTATTTCGCAGTGATTTACTCTTAGACCAGATATACCATTACAACTGTGATTTATGTATATAAAACCGGTTAGACAAAGCACGATGTATTCAAGCGTACTTGCTTATGAATTTACTGACATATAAGTATGTTTATTGGTTTGCTTTGACATACTAAACTGAGGGATATAGTAAGATGGTAGCAGCGGCATAAGCAGCAGAAGTAAATATACGCAAAGTTAAAAAGGCCAATGATAAACTTCTGACGGTAAGCAATTATGAAAACTTCATAGTCTACCTGAAGCAATTGTTGATAAGTAAATATTTGTGGGATATTGTTGACGGCGGCGACCAACTGGCGCTCGATAACTTTTTTATCTGGAAAAAATAAAAACAAGGCTGCTTTAGAACTGATACAATCAAGATGTGGACCAGATATGCTTGCTCATACTCAGGACACACAATTTGCACAAAAAGACTGGTACAAGTAATAGCACGAGGAGTAGACAATTCGACAGAAGAAAAAGGTTAGCATTTTTCATCAAAAATCCTATGCAAGGATACTAGGCAACGACCCTCTTTGTTAGCATCTGTCATTTTTTTTT
>JAJJMC010021281.1:2336038-2358284 GCA_023531435.1 Papaver californicum | reverse complement strand
AAGTACTGATCTCTGTGATGTTTTCTGCTAGAATGGATAAATGTTGGCATGAGCCTAATATGTGTTTATCATAAAATGAATGAATGCATCAATAGCAGGGAAAAACGGATTGCAATAGCCTGAATTAGGATGGAATAGCCAGAATACAGACAAAACTCTGCCGGATTTTCTATTCGGTGAGACGACTCACTAAGTTTGATCCAACTCAGTTGAACAAGACCAATTAGACTGAGTCAGATTGATTGACTCCGCTAACCCATCTTTCCCTCTTAACCATTTGACCGTTAATTGACCATCAGTTGATCATTAATTTGACTCAAATCTTCTTGCTTCTGACTTTGCATGGTGCATTAAATCTTTTTGCTTCTGATTTTGCATGATGCTTATAATTTTAATAATAATTATAATAAATTAAATTAAATTATTATAGCTAGATGATCATTATCACAGCTTTAATAGATAAGAAAAGACATATACCGATCCACAGACATTTCTAAAAGATAAATATACATTATCTTTTTTAATTTTCAATTATCATGTTTATGATGTTAGTTACGTACCTTAAGTAGTAACTTAAATAATTTTTAACTATTATTTTTAAATGATTCAAACATGATATATCTTGATTGTTAAAAAACATGAACTTATTTAATTTATAAATAACACAACTATATAATGAATTAGATGATGAAAATTTCTTAATTGGCATCCATTGATCATATTTTAATCGATTATTACAAACTGTCATACAGTATGAATTGATCAAATGATTTCAATAGTATCTGAATCACATGTGATATCATGCATCATGATAATTAATCACATAATCATAAAAACCTATTGATTTAATATGATAAATTTTTAGTCTGAACAAATTCTAATTTGTTTGATTAGATTTAACAGTGATATTTAATTACAAGCATGAAAATCATTTTTAGCTTGTACCCATTTAATATTATGAAATGTTAAGATATTTTTATGAAGTGTGAAGATACCTATGAAGGACACTTCAGAGATGCGGCACCTATGCAATAATGATGCACTGGGGGGCATGCTAAAAAGAAATCAAAGTTTTAGCTGTGAAATGAGCTAAATACTGCACGCCAATTAGGTATTTCATTCGATATTTCATATACTTCTTGCGGCAGTCAAAACGCTCCCACTGGAATTATCATTCAAAAATGGGTGTCTCTTTCAATTTATCATTAATATTTCTGGAAGGCAAGTACTTTTACAGTCATATACTTCTGATCTTTTAACAGAATAAAATTTCATTTGGATATTCCTCATGTCTTATTTAAAATATAATTCATATTTTCTTTCTATATATGCTTCTCATGTATATAGAAGAATATGGGATGTATCTTAAATAAGAAATGAGAAATGAGAAATATCTGGATGATTTTCAAGTTTACTTCTCATCTACACAATACAAGCATTAGCTGGACAAGGATCTTGTTATCTTCAGAATATGCAAGAAGAAATCTTACAGCATTCGTGGAATGCACCGTATTTAAAGCTTTATTATCCATGAGTAGCAGTTTAGCTATAATGGCAAATACAGGTATATCAATTTTTATTTAATAATTTATTTGTTAAGAAGGTAAAAATATATATGAAATATCAAATGTTCCAGCAACATCATATTCTGGAAAAAACGCTACGATTGGCGACACAATCATAATTGTTCCAGGAACATCATATTCTGGAGAGCGCTCAAATTATTCCAGGAAAATCATACTCTGGACAACGCTACGAGTGACGACTCGATTACTCCAGGAACATCTTATTCTGGATAGCGCTTCGATTGGCGACACAATCATAAGTAAATATCCTTATAGAATTTCATTAACAACGAAATTCTAATAAAGAAGGAGTTCCTTACTAACGGTTATCATTTTTCAGAGTACGGGTCGGGACCAACCCTGTATCTTACCCCTGGCTCGGGTTTGTTTCGTATGTGTGGGATCTCGATCCATTGTACTCATGAAAAAATATGTTTAACCTAAACTTCGTGGAAGGAGGTGCTTCATCGCAAAAAATTCCAACCCAGGGTTCAAAGGAATCTTGCGGTAGAAAACTAACGATCAGTATATATATATAAAATTTTATTTTACAGGGACAAAAATATAACGAGGCCATGAAAATACACACAAGTCTGAAATGCTGTCGTTGCACAAATCTGAAGTGTTGTTGATCCGAAGCATGGATCGCACCAAGTTTCAGATGAAATTTACGTGAAGTTATTTTCTTAAGAGTTTTTCTTCAAATAACTCTCAAGAAAAGGGGGCAAGTTATTAGTACCAAAAAGTTGCTCTAACACGTGGCAGCAATGTCAGCGGAGCACAGTATCCCGATACATCAGTCTGAAGCACAGTCAAAATGCCCACTACTCAAAAGATTGGAACACAATCAAGATGTCTCGCTACTCAAAGAACGAATCACAAGATCGGAACGTACTCAAAGTGCGGAGCACAAGATGTCCCGATGCATGGATCGAAATGCTGTTGGATCGTACCAAGGTTCGAAGCAGGGATCGTACTAAGGACCGAAACATGGATCGCAATTTGATCTGAAAGCATCGATCGCACCAATCCCGCAAGCCAGGACTGCAAGCCAAGTCCGCAATTCATTTCCAACAAGCCAATCAGACCAACCCAGATCGTTTAAGGGAAAGCTGGATAAGAAGATAAGGTGTACAGGTAGACCCACATGGAGTTTGCCACCTCACCAACACATTTGACACGTGTGGCATTCTTCAAATGCCACATCAAATGAGATTTACCTTAAAAAGAAAGGGAAGAAGGAGAGAGGGGGGATCGGCCTCGGCTCGAAGAAAAGAAAGCTCTGTAAAACCAGAACTCCAATGGAGTTTCTGGATTTGTAACCTCAAATTAATCAATAAAATCATCACAACTTCACTACCAGTGGATGTAGGCCATTAAGGGCTGAACCACATTAACTAATTGTGTTCAATTTCGCTTCTTTTTATCTTCTTTTTGATGAATGCAATAACTGATTTTGGTTGTTTTGGGTTGATGAGAATTTCTGCCCAAACAGCTGCAATGGCAAGAGCAACATAATTGTTCAAATCCTGGGAGCTCAAAGAGAGTCTACACTCCGATGTTAGACCAATCTCAAACTAAGAATGGTTATCCAGAGGATGTTATAAGCAATTCGAGCACGGAGCTTCTTCAACAAACATGTAAGCCTAATGATTTTACTCTATTGTTGTAAGACCATGTTAGTTATAAGTACTACCATCTTAAACTTTAGTTTCAAACTGCCATTGTAAGAGCGATTTAAGTTTCATTTGTGAAATATGTTACCCACATGCATATTTCTACAATTAAACATTCGTATTTGTGCATTTTTGTTGAAAGTCTAATACATTTAATTGTTAACAAACTTTTTTCTACTAAATGATACGAGTGAATTTGGTTCCAATTATTAATCTACTAAAACATATAAGTATTTTTATTATACACTGCAGTTGTCAATTGGGACCCCTTTTGGAACGGGTGCGGGGCAAAGCCCTGCCTCAGCAAATGGAGGTCAATTCCCATCGTACTCAGTGCGTAGCACGAGTTAAATACTATTTTACTTTTAACATTGCTTAATTAATTCATGTTAACTTAGAGTTATCGGCTACTTAATAAGGTTTACATTATTAGTTTTTTTAGTTACATAGATTTTATTTAACTATTAATCTATTGGATACTAATTATAGAGTACTGATGTTGGCAATGTCATGAACTACTTACTGTTTTTAAAGGTTGATATAATTTTCCAAAAGTATTTCTTATAATCCCCAACACTTTAAACGGTATGTAACGCAGTACGTAGCACGGGTTAAATACTATTTTACTTTCAACATTGCTTAGTTCTATTCATGTTACCTTAGAATTATCGGTTATTTAATAAAGTTTATATGTATTAGTTTTTTTATGAAATATTGATGTTTTAATTATACACTGCAGTTGTTAATTGGGACCCCTTCTGGGACGGGTGCGAGGCGAAGCCCTGCCTCACCGAATGGGAGTCAATTCCCATCGTACGCGGTGCGTTGCATGGGCTAAATACTATCTTACTTTTAACATTGGTTAGTTCTATTCATGTTAACTTAGAATTATCGGCTATTTAATGGAATTTACATGCATTAGCTTTTTTATAAATATTTGTGTTTTTATTATACACTACAGATGTCAACTGAAACCCCTTTCGGAACGGGCGCGGAGCGAAACCCCGCCTCACCAAATAGAGGCCAATTCCCACCGTACTCAGTGTGTAGCACGAGTTAAATACTATTGTACCTTTAATATTGCTTAATTATATTAATATTAACTTAGAATTATCGGTTATTTAATAAGATTTATATAAATTATTTTTTAGACGTATATATTTTATTTTATTTATTAATCGATTAGATACTAGTTATAAAGTAGTTTACCGAAATTTCCAAAAAAAATGCAGCTCCGTCTCAATGGACATAAAATAATATTTAGTTACATTTTAGTGATCGGATTTTTCATTTGAATTGGAGTAGCCTAGTAGGATTATTTATTGTAAAAATGAAAGGGCGTTAGAATTGCACTATTCATCTCGGGCAGCATTTGAGCTGTCATTCATCAATAAGGGCCTTGTATGAATAAATCCCTTTTCGTTTAGCTAACTAGCATTGTCATTTATCTATCAACTACAGAAGTCCCGTACTTTGAAGGAAAAATATCTCATAGAATCATAAGTAGAAGCTCCAGAACATGCGTAGCTGCTTCCTTCAGAGTTTGGCAAATCTATTAACCTTTAGCTAAGTGTGTGGACGCTTCATACTGTCTACCAGAGGAAAGGAGGTCTATACTACTCCAAGAAATTGTATTCTGGGTAAATAACTTACCTCCTTGCTTTCGGGCACTAGCCACTAGGTATTTGCATCCCAGTTCCTTTGCGCATTTCAGTACTGCAAGGATGTCTCTTATACTTGCATCATTTTTTAGAGTCGCATCTGATCTAGGTGCTCGTTAGAAGTAGCCTCATCTGGCATCATCATGTAAACTCATTTCATCTGTTGCTAAAAGTTGGCAAAATACAATATATACTCTGTAAGTTGTCTTCATTCATGGTATTAGGGTGATCCACTCCCAAATTGTTGTCACTGAGCATGGTTTTGATTGAAAAAGAAGGTTAATGAAGGAGTCTTTGTAGCCAGGATGTAAGGTGAATACTGAAGAAGTTGTAATTCTTTTAATTACAGATTTACTAGGTCAGACATTTTGTTGTGTGTCAATATATGAGGTTCCTTCTAGCAAGAGTCTTAACATAACATTCTGATTTTTTGGGGCCCACATGAATACGAGCTAATTGTTAGGCTTTTGTGATGGTGATCTTCTAATATTGTCACCGAGGAACAAAAAAAAATAATTAAAAAATCAACAAGGAGAGTTACTCATTTACCATTAAAGTGCACTGAAAGGATGGTGCAATTACAAACATTAGATTTGGATAAATTTAGGTTGGTGTAATTACAAACATTAGATTTGGATAAATTTAGGTGAGGATGATCTAATTGGTGATGAGATCGTCCTCACAAATTAGTTCGTTCCCCCGCCCCACAATTATTTGTACTAGGGATTGTCATGCAAGACTGTCTGCAATTTTTCTCTCTCATCTTTCTAAAAATCGCACTGTTCCTAAATTTGGCACTGGTATCTTGGTATTTTTCTAGTTTAAGCAATATTTTCTGTGGGGAAACAGATACTCAGTGCTGATGCGCAACAGCTACTATCAACAAGGAGACACAAAAGAAGAATAAAAAAGGTATGCTTGTTTTCTTTGTTTAACAATTTGTACGAGTTATTTTTCCAATTTGAATACCAATCATCATGTTCCAATTCCAGTTCCAGGTGTCATATATTTGTCTCAGATAGCTTTTCGTGAACCCCAAATCTGACATGTAATTGAATTCCAATAACCCTGAACCTTTGTCGTAAGCAGACTTTTGTAAGTTTACCGATGCCTATACCCAACCAATAAAACCATTTACTTAGTCTGTAGTTTATACCCTTGAGGTGTAAATTCCAATTTCGCTCCCTGTATTGATATACTGCTATACCGGGATAAAAAACAAATAGGAAGCAAATCAAACCTTACACATACAACTTTTGAAATGGTTTAGTGATATCAGTTTTATCTGGTTAATTTCGTGATTTTATTGGACAGTCATCTTTGATTTTCGTACTCTAAAATCATTTAGTCATGACTATCTTCAGCATACTGCGCGAGTCGAGGAATAGTCATGTGTCGTGGAGCTGCAAGTTCAACCCAATGCTTTCTATCGTCATCTTGTATATATTCATATGTTACTAACTGCAAGTCTGCAACTCAACTCAAAGATTAGGAGCTTAGCTTTGTTATGGTTTAGCAAGCAAGTATCACTAGCTTGAGTTAATCTAAGATTAGTTTACATTAAGCTGGATGGCATTCCAGTTCAGGATGTGCTTAAGGTTCTTTATCATGTGCCGGTGATTAAATATACATTATAATACGGTAGTTTAAACATACCAGGTGTCCTATAGATTAGAATATGAGGTGTTTCTCAACTCATAATGGAGAATAGAAATACTACAAAGCATTCAAAAGCAGCGAGATCAATAAAAATGGAGAGGAAGATCATAAGTGGGTCAATGGGTAAGAAAGGGCTAAGAGATATCATCCATCTAGCTATCTGGTCAGGTAACAAAAGGCGTTTCTGCTGGCTCAGTTTCAAGGCCGGAATTTTACTAAGTAGATTGTTGAAGGAGGAGGCTAAGAATGGAGGGAGTAAGATAGGTACATGGAGCTATAAAGAAAATATGGAGTGGATATCTGCATCAAGGAGCGTAAATGAACATGGAAAGTTCATCTGCTTACTGGTCTCTCACAATCGAGAGTACCCATCTTCACTGTACTTCCCAGCCGGCAACAATGGAAATGGATGGTGGCGTTCAAGGACACTTCTTGAAGCTCTGTATGATACTGCAACTCATAAAGCAAGCCAACAAAAGGTTTTTTCAGCTGGAAATCAAAGCCAACAGAAGGAATTTCTAAGGGCTAAACCTATTAGTAATGTTTGGGCAGCTGGAAAACAATTTGAACAAAATGCTACTGCTTCTATCCATCATCGCCCAATTTCTAATAAGCCTAATGCCAAAATGGAATTAAACTCCCTCTGGAAGAGAACAATTGTGGTTGAAGTGTCTTCAAAAGATTTCGATTGGATGAAGTAAGAATTTGGGTGATGGATAAATTCGATTGGACTTTTGGGTTTGATTTACAACCTATTGGTGAGGCTAAATTTGTCTTCTCAATTAAAACCATCGATGAATTCTCAAGGATCAGAACTCCTAAACGATGGAAAATCGGTGAATATGTAATCACTACTTACCCCTGATATGCTGGTATCAATGCCATTCATAAGCCAAATCTGATGGAATCCAAACAAGTCTGGATTGGGATATGAGGAGTCTCTTATGATCTATAGGATTACTCCATCTTCAAAGACATAGGGGACTCCTTTGGGGGACTGGTGGAAATGTGCCCGGAAACTGCAATGGCAACAGATCTATCGGAAATCAGATTAAAGGTGAAGGGACCAGTTAACAATAGAGTTTGGTGCCAGGATCTTCTGTTAGGGATTTCAAAATCTTGGGTTGAAATTAGATTGATTGGTGAAGCTCTGGAAACCCCAAAATCCTATTTCAAACCCATCTCTATCGATAAAGATCAATGGTATGGCGTCGGAAGAGAGATCTAATCACCGGAGATGGGAAAGAAGGAGAACTGAAGCGTGGTGAGTTGGGGATGGTGGGAAGTCAGAAGAATCTGTTTGGCCAGAAGCTAGCCCTAGGTGTTAGAGAGGGAGTGGCGGAGACAGAGATATCAAGTACGTCAGGTGTCATAGAGTGAGTGGTGGAGGCAGAGGTAACAAGTGCCTCTAAGCCACATGGACCAAAACGCTTTGCACCAGTACGGATCCACTTTAATTCAAATCAAGAACCAGTTACCCAGCACGTGATTTTCTCTAACAAAAACAACCTAGCAGCTTTCGGACATGGGATCCCCTCAATGGGCCAAAAGAATTTTGCTTCAACTTCTAATGTGAACTTTAAGAACCGCTCAGATGCTAGCCCAGCAGGATACCCTCCTTCCTGTTTTGTTTCCAGTTCGGCCTGTCCTGTTGCCAATTCTGTTGCTGACCCATCAGGCTCCTTTTTGGCTTCCAGCTCAATTTCTATGGGTAATTCTTCTTTGAGAAGCCTAAAGAAGCAACTAAAGGCCAAGATCTCTAAAGAAGCTCAATCTAGTTCTAGTTTACCTTTACATCTTAATGAGGAAGCATCAAGCAGAGAAGAAAATAGAGCTATGGAGCGAGGCTCAAAGTCCATACAAGACAATTATGAACGCAATAAATTCAAGGAAGTGCACAAGGAATTATCATGTGATAATGAGGATGTGGCGTCGCAAACAGGTTGTAGTCAAAAGCTACACGGTGTTGGTGATGATTTAGAGATAGCCAATAGAATTCAAGAGAAATTGATACGTCTCTTCGACAAAATTAAAGAAGTCGGTAAATACTCGGGGATTGAATTCTCCAATAAAGAATTTAATTTTGTGTCAAGCTCTATTTTATCTCATGTGCATGCTTTCAAATATATTATGGATGCGGGAGTTAGAGACACAAGTTAATGCTTGTCTTTTTTGGTTTTTTCTCCTTTTTGTGGATACCTTGTTTCTATTAATGTGTAAGATTATTTCTTGGAATGTTAACGGTCTTGGAGACCCGGATAAGCGTTCAAAATTAAAAAAGCTTGTGAAACGGTGGAAGCCAACTATACTCATGATACAAGAGACGAAGCTTAAGGCTTGCACCGAGAACATTATGCGCCAATATTGGGGTGCAACTCCTTGTAAGTGGATTGCTCTTCACTCTTATGGAAGATCAGAAGGTATTTTGTTTATTTGGAATTCAGATTTGATTGAAGTGGAAGAATATCTTGAAGGTACTTTTTCCATAAGTATTTCTTGCCGAAATTTGGAGGATAATTTCCGTTGGGCTTTAATTGGTGTTTACGGTCCTTGCAATGTGAATGAAAAAAAAAACTTTCGTTTGGAAATTGCTACTTTGCATGGTTATTGGGATGGAATACCTTTGTGTTTTGGTGGTGACTTCAATGAGATAAGATTTATGGAGGAGAGAAGGGGGTGCCGTAGAATCTCAAACTCTATGAAACTCTTTAATGACCTTTGTAATGATCTTGATCTTGTGGACGTGCCTCTCTCCGGTGCCAAGTATACTTGGGGTAGACCGCCAAATAAGAAGAGCAAGATTGACCGCTTTCTCGTCACTTCGGATTGGGAAAATCATTTCCCAAATATTGTTCTCAAGCGCCTCGCAAGATCTTTTTCGGATCACTTTCCTATTGAGTTAGGCTCCTTGGATTCGGATTGGGGTGCTTGCACTTTTCGTTTTCAATTAGCTTGGATTGAAGACACTAACATAATTCCCTTAATGAATCATGGTGGGAGTCTTTTTCCTTTGTAGGTACGGCCGGCGAATGTTTTGCAAAGAAGCTAAACGCTTCAAAGGAGAATTTGAAGGTGTGGAACAAAGAAGTATTTGGTTGCATTGAAAAGGCCATAGATACGGCTCTTACCAAGTTGAAAGATTTGGACGATCTAGATGATGGGAGGGGTCTCACCGTAGATGAAGAAGACTTGCTTGTGACGGCTAAGGTGGATTTCGAGTTGGCTCATAGGCGACAAAGCATAACGTCGAGACAAAAATCTAGAATTAGATACTTTAGAAATGGAGATCGCAACATAAGATTTTTTCATAGAATTGTGAAGGGTCATAGAGCTTCAAACAACATCATCAACCTTCGTATTAATGGTCGATGGACCGGAAACAAAGAGGAAATTAAGTTGGGCATTGCAAATCATTTTGATCTCGCATTTAAGGAGACATCAAACTCTCGTCCAAGAATCAAAAATATATGTCTTAAGAAGATTGATGAGCAAGCTTGCTTATGGTTGGAAAGGCCTTTTAGTGAAGAGGAAGTGAAAAACGCAATTAAAAGCTTGGGAATAGACCATGCTCCGGGTCCGGATGTTTATCCTATGAAGTTCTTTATTGTTTGTTGGGACTTTATTAAAGAAGATTTGATGAAGGTTTTTAAGGAATTCCATGACCACAATGTTCTCACTCGTCCTTAAAAAACAATTTTATCGCTCTCATTCCAAAGAAGGTGAACGTAGAGGAAGTTAAAGATTTTCGGCCTATTAGACTTATTGGGAGTGTGTACAAAATCATATCCAAGTGCTTGGCGGAACGTCTAAAGGTATATCTTCCTTCTCTAATTTCTTCGTCCCAATCTAGTTTATTAAAGGTAGACAAATCCTTGATGGTGTTATGATAGGAAATGAATGCGTGGATTCTAGACTCCGTCAAAAATTACCGGGATTGTTTTGCAAGCTCGATTTTGAGAAGGGTTTTGATAACGTAAATTGGAACTTTCCAAATGAAGTCTTATTTAAAATGGGGTTTGGTGGTGTTTGGAGGGCTTGGATTAGAAATTGTTTAACTTTCTCTAAATTTTCAGTTTTCGTCAATGGATCGTCCTATGACTATTTTGGAAGTGAAAAGAGACTTCGTCAAGGAGACGCACTCTCTCCCTTTATCTTTACAATTGTGGGTGAAGTTTTAAGTTGTATGTTCAGTAAAGCTCAAGACTTTGATCAAATTTCGGGGTTCTCGGTAAAGGTAGGAGGAACAAAAATAAATCATTTGCAATTTGCCGACGATACTATTGTCTTTCTCGATGCGAAGGAGGAACAAGTTGCTACCCTCCGTTACCTTCTTCTTTGCTTTGAGTTAACTTCGGGCTTGAAGATTAATTTTTCCAAGAGTTTCTTGTATGGAGTCGCGGTGGAAGAGGGTATTAAAAAAATTATGCAAACATGTTGGGATGCAAATATGAAAGCTTTCCTAGTATATACCTTGGTGTTCCGTTGGGCGGGGAGGCTTACAAAAATGGGAGAAAACGCTTTATATTTGTGCGAAAAGGATTTCCTCTTGGAAAGGAAAAGCAATAGCAAAAGGCGGTAAGTTAACCCTCGTTAAAAGCTTTTTAGGGAGTTTACCAATTTACTATCTCTCTCTTTTTCTTGCTCCATGCGCCATATCTAAGAAAATTGATAAAGTGGTGAGGAACTTTTTATAGGATGATGAACAAAATAATAAAAGAATTCACAATATTGGTTGGATTATGGTGTCAAAACCGAAGGAAAAAGGAGGGCTTGGTATTAGAAGAACTAAACTAGTGAATTCGGCTTTGCTAAAAAATGGTGGTGGCGCTTTGGCTTAGAGAAAGATGCGTTGTGGAGGAAGATAATTGTCGAAAAATTTGGTGAAACCTTTACCGGTTGGGAAACTCTCCAACCTAAAGGTTCAAAAGGAGGTAGCCTTTGGTATAACATTTATAAAGAGCTAGAAGATTTCAACAAACATATCAAATTCAAGGTTGGCGCGGGTAAGGAATCTAAATTTTGGGAAGATGTTTGGATTGGGGTAGGAAAATTATGTGATATGTTTCCATCGGCCTATGAAGTCTCAAGGACCAAGGAGCTTGTGGTAGCCCGTATGTTCGATGTAGTAGACGACGGTATAAGGTGGAAGTTTATGGCTAGACAAAGATACTCTCAAACCATCTCAAATGAAGTATCAAGTATATCAAATATTCTATCTTCTTTCTCTTTTCAAGAAGGTGTTTCGGATAGTCGAATTTAGGATGGAAATGACGATGGTCAATATATGGTTAAAGATGGTATTAAGAACGAAGAGGAACAAAAGGTGCCAACTTTCACAATCGATGTTGTTTGGAGCCGTAATTATCCTTCCAAAATCAATTTATTTCTTTGGATTCTTTCTCATGATAGGGTAATTAAAAAAGATAAGCTTCTAAGAAGGGGCATGGAGGTTTCTAGCCTTTGTTATTTTTGTGACGAAAACGATGAGACTAGCGAGCATCTTTTGTATGATTGTTGGAGGATCCGAAGGATTTGGGACTACTTTAATGTAGGGTCTAGGAGTAATTGGATTTATAACTCCAATGTGTCTATAAACGTAAACTCTTGGAAATTCAATTGGGGAGATGATCGTCTTGGTCGAATTAATAATATCTCGGTAGCAATTTGGTGGTTTATATGGAAGGAGCGTAATGCAAGAGTCTTCGAAAAAAAAAGGAAAAGATTGGAAAGTATTATTAGAATCGTTAAACTTCAAGATTTCTTTTGGGCCGAATCTAATACAAAAATGTTAGGTCTAACCGCAAATATGTTTATAGCTCTTTGGGACTCATTATTTCGGCCTCATTGATTTTGTGCTCTCCCTTTAGGATTTTTCTTCTTGTTGTCTTTTGTATTCATTGGGTTGAGGTACCCCCCTTAAGTACCTTCTCTTTTCAATAAATTTCTTCTTTGTCCGATCAAAAAAATAATAATAATGGAGAGCATGAATAGAGTTGTCCATCTCTTCAACAAGAGCATCGAGAGTCTATTATTATTATCACAGGAGACACAGGAGACTTTCAACGTATCATTGGTTCCAAATTCTGTTATGCAGGCTTGGATTTTTCTTACCCCGAGCATTTGTTAATAGTAAATTTTGTACTTACACCCTCTAGAATCTTAGCAAGTTACTTTCCCTATTTCAGTCTGTGCGTGCAGCAAAAAATGTAGTTATTATCATGATTTTGTTACGATGGTACTTATAATTAGAATTTCTCTTACTCTAGAAGTTTCTTTTGACATATGTATAAGAAATTTTCCGGACCATATGTTGACACTTCATCACTCCAAACATGAATTTAGTTATATGAAAACAGTTACAAATAATTTGTTTATTTTAATGGGTCCATTATGAAAGGTTTCTATCATGAAAGGATAAAAAGATGATGAGTTGTCATACTTAAAGTATAGAATAGGGTTTTATATTAAAAAAATCGAAATCTTCCTTTTATTTGTTTTAGGATTATATCTTCCAATATTTATGGGAATTTATTTAAGTTTTATAATCCTGATAGACATCGTTCAAGTCCTAGGAGGGTGATGTTGCTATATAAGGAGATATGACTTACACCATAAATCACAGTCCCTTTTATAATTATATTATTGTGTTTTCTGAAATTATCTTTGTATTTTTGTGTTTAATCGGTGTTCCAACCTAGTTTATGCGCTTCCACAGTGGTGGGAGTAAAAGATGGATCAAATTTAAATTTGGTTTTTGGTCCTTCCAAATAAAAGCGTAGTGGGGCGATCAAAAATAAGTTATGGTATGGAATTTTTACAGTTCTGGATCAAATGATCCCAGAATTGGACCAAATCCAAATATAGTGGAGCGTTAACCTAGACCTGCGCTCCTTGCCAGACGTTACGCTGGCTCTCCGTATGATAACATGCGTTTATCTAGACGTGCATTTCATCATACGGGCGTGAACCAGAAGTCCGCCACATCATGCGTTCATCCAAGAGGGCGCCCCATCAGGCGTAACGCCAGACGCACGCCTGAAATCAAGCGTTCGGCTGGAATAACGCCTGTGTTGGGCGTTCGGCTAGATTAACTCCTGTAATGGGCATGCGTGTAAGACAACTCATGTTTGTGGGCCGTTACTATAAGCAAGCGCCTACTCAGATAGCTGTTGAGATTTGTTACCGTTGATCAACGACTATATTTTGGTTTGTTTTTTGATATACCTATAAATGAATTTATACCCTTTCGTTCCCATTTCGAAACCACACCTTTCACATTTCAAATAACCTAATACAAATATTTTTTCATCTCTCCTTTTCATAATTATGGCTTACGAAAATTTTAGTATTAATGCAAAGAATTTTACCATAGAGAAAGATTTATCCCTTTGTCGAAACATGGTATTATATTGGGGTCATGAACGTCGGATGAATGGATCAATGAGTATGGAATGGTTAGAACATATTCATGCTAACTTATATAATGAAACCGGTAACCCCAATAACCGGAACCGAGCAGGTCTTTTTTGTTGTTTTCAGGAAATAGGTAGGGTAGTACTACAATTTTCAACTTTAACCGCTAAGGTGAATGAAAGAAGATTTATGAATGAAACTGATGACGAAGTTGTTGCCAGATATCTTGAGGAATGGAGAAGATGGAAAGGTTCATATTTCAGGTACCAACCTCATTTCGAGATCCTAAGGGTGATGGAAAAATACAACCCTTTTGTGTTGATTGTTCTTCGAAGATGTTTAGATCGTCATCCAGGGCGTCATACCACTCGTTGAAGGTTTGATTATAGGTTTTGTGGGTATATATCTTTGTAAACCCTCACGAGACATAAATCGTCCGCTGGGACCACCTAAAATTTTAAAGGCTTGTTGCACATGCTAAGTGCAACCGCGACTCCTTCGAAAATGAGATATCTTAACATCTACTGATGTATTGTTGTTCTGAATAAGTGATAGATTGTTATTTATGATACATCCGTTAATTTATTCATTACAACGTAGTAAGCATATTGATAATACAAGAGCTAAGAAGTAGACCTAAACTCACTTTCACAGGCATCGCGACTGCACTTAGCATGTGTAGCAAGCATTTAAACCCCTAGGTGCCCTAGCGGCCGAGTGGTGTCTCGGGCGGGTTTATAAGAGATTTACCCATAAAACTTCTCCGCAGGATTTAGAAATTGTTATTCCTCAGCAAAATCTGACCATAAGTGTTCGATCAAGTCATTCGCAAACGAATATGAGTATCTTTGTTGTGTACTGCACGTCGGCGTTGCTCAACTCTCATTGTCGAAAGTTCAGAAGTATTTTGTCTCGAAATATTTACCGGTGCATGGTTGATGCGTTGATCATATTCATGTGGACAATCATTGGGTAAACGCTCATCCCCCACTATCATATTATGTAAAATGATAACAGTTTTCATGATATATGCAAGTACGTCTGGATTCCACATTCTTGCAGGTTGCTTGACGATGGAAAATTGATTTTACAATACACCAAAGGCTCGCTCTACATCTTTTCGGCAACCCTCTTGCATTGCTGAAAATTTATGTTTCTTCTGGGAACCTGGATGTTTAATAGACATCACAATTGTAGCAATCTCTGGGTATATTCCATCACCAAGATAATATCCCATATCATATTGATGTCCGTTTACAACAAAGTTCACAGGGGGTGCTTTCCCGTTGATAAGCTTTTTAAAAATATAAGAACTGTTCATCACATTAATATCATTGTTAGAACCAGGCATACCAAAAAATACATGCCAAAACCAAAGATCATATGACATCAATGCCTCCAGCACAATACTTTCACTCCCTTTGTACGCAGTGTAAGCACCTGATTCCGCCGATGGGCATTTATCCCATTTCCAATGCATGCAATCTACACTACCCAACATCCCTGGAAATCCCTTATCGTTGTTTTCATTAAGAAGCAGTTCAACATCACGCTTAGTTGGTGTGCGCAAATATTCTTTCTCATATAAATGCACAATCGTCTTACAAAACCTACGAGTTGCTTCCAAAACAGTCGTTTCTCCGATCCCTAAGTACTCATCTATTGCATCGGCCGCACATCCATAAGCTAACATTCATATTCTTGCAGTAACTTTTTGATGAGGGGTTAATCCAGGAACGCCATAATCATATTTTTTTTGAACAAAATAATTATTTATATCTACAACATCTCCCAATATATGGTTGAACAATTCTCGCCGCATTCTAAATCTTCGACGAAAAATATTAGGTGGAAACGTAGGGTTTCTACAAAAGTAATCTTTCCAAAGAAGTTTTGCACCGGCATCACGTTCTCTTGGTATTTGGATACGAGTATGTGGCCAGTTCATAGTTGAAACGATCAACCCCAAAGTGTCTTCTTGGTTATTTTGGCTCAATGCAACCAAATCTTCGTCTGATGAGTACAAACTATTATTATCATCATCATTAGATGATGATGAAGAAGAAGAAGAAGAAGAAGAAGGAGGAGGAGGAGGAGGAGGAGGCGGAGGAATATAAGAACAATAAGCATAATAGTGATTGTTATTCTCATAGTATGTCATTTGTTGGTGATTTTTGTAGTTTTGGTTTGTATACTTGGAGAATCGAGTGTTCAATTTATAGGTATATTAAGATAAGTCTTTGAGTTTTGATAAGACCAAACACTCTTGGTATTTTAAAAATTAACTGAGTTGAGGCAAGTGGGGTGAATAGACGCATCAAACATAAGAAGTGTCGGTTGAGAAGACAAGACCAAGCAGAAAAAACGACAAAGGAAAAATTAAATATCTTTTTGAAATGACAATACAAAACAGACATAAATGACAAAGCAAAGATTAAAAATATCTCTGGAGATGACAACACAAAGCAGGTAAAAGACAACGCAAATGTAAGAAAAGTCTTTTAAAATGACAATTCAAATCTGACAAAAGATATATCAAAGAAAAAAATATATGTTCAACTGACAATTCAGTGCAAATGAAAGACTACCCATCTGTATCTTGATTCCCGGACGCCGAGCGCGAGGGCATAAATGGAGGCAAAGATGATCTGGGTGTGTAGTGACTTAATTGCATTGTTGATGATGATCCCTGACCCATGGTATTCCACATTTGTGGTGGTAAAGTTTGAGAAAAAGTGCCAAACCCAATGGGTGGTTGTTGTTGACGAAAATGGGCCAGTTGTAACTCCAAATTGTTGATGTGAGTTTGTTGACCCCGTATTTCTTCATCTTTTGCCATGATAAACTCCATCCTCTCCTTCGTTTCATTTAACGTAAACTTACGAAATTCTTGCGTAAAATCAACATATTCTTGAACCAAACCATAAGCTTCGACTTGTTATGAAAAAAATTAAATCACATATTCACCTATTTTTAGATACTAAAAAAAAAACCGTGGTTTGTTGTATACTTAGTATGACAATTGTTGTTGAGGCGGAATGGATACATGTTCATCAGGATCTTGGATGTTGTGTTTAATACGGTCACCAGCATACACGTATGTTTCAACCTCCCAATCGACTTTGGTGGCATATTTCTGCAAGTTAGTTACATGTCGCCAATACTCCATATACAAATCTTACGTAACAACATGCACTAATTGTTTTGCAGGGACCACTTCGTTTTCCCTCATCTCGTTAGCTTCGTCATTGTTCAGGTTGCTAATACGAGTAAGCGGGTTACTGGAAACGCCCTATGTTTCATGGTACTGCCTCCAACACCGTTCTCCGAGATACACGTTATTCTGTGAAAAGAAAATAACTATCAACAAATAAACCAATCAAGTTACCGAAATTCCAAAAAAATAAAAAATAATCTTATGAAAATAAATTATCAACTCATAATTCCTAGCCAAGTGAATATAACCCTTTTCTCTGAGAGCTCCGTCGTTTTTCGTCCAATATCAGTTTTAAGGACAAAGAAGGCGGAATCTTACGGTTGCCAGGTCACATCGTCTATGATCAACTGATTAAGAAAAGTCCTTGACCAAACAATATCAATATTCTTCCTTTTTGTACCCTTCCACCGAGAACTTCTAGGCCACAATGTTTCACTTTCACTCGTTGGGTTCTTTGGTCGACATATGCCCAGATATTCATACCCCTAAAACTAGAATGTGAAGACAACCAACGAAATAAATGAATTAACAACAAATAAACATTTAAAAGAAATATAAAGAAGACTAAGAATTTTACCTCAAATATTTGGAAGGGTCCAGCTAGTGACTTTTGTCCCCTGCCAGATGCGGCGACACCGGAATACAATTTCTCAAAAGTAGCACTACCCCAGTCATAATTGGCAATTGCATTTAGATCCTCAAAAGTAGTTAACCAAACAACATCAATATAGTTTTTTTGCATTGGAAAAAAAAATTGTCCCAAAACATACATACAAAAGGCTTTGGCCACTCTCTCAGCAAGTATGTTATCATCGTTAGACGCAACCAACGTTCCTGGCTCAAAATATATGCTCAAAAATGCAACCGTAATTACATCTGAAACCCACTGGTTGGGAATATGTTCTCTTTTACAAACCTCACTATCTTTAATTTCTTGGAAAACATGCGCCCGAGCATATTCAAATTGGTACTTCGCCGAGTCATACAGAATACCACTACCAATACCAATACATAATCCTGTCAACATGACCCAATCAAGCGGTGTGAACCCAATCTCAACAAAGGAGAAGTGAAACGTGTTCGTGGTATCCAAAAACGCTCAACAATGTAGTCAATTAGTGCATGTGACGAATCTACTACATTCATGGTCAATAAACAGTCTCATCCTGCCTTTTCAATAATGTATTTAAACCTAGGGCTGTGTTGAGTAATACCGGCATAGGTATGAATGACCGATTTGAGGGAAGCACGATGTAAATACTTGAATTTTGAATCTATTGAATATGTAATATTCGTCGATGCGTGACCCTGAGCATCTTCACAACAATATAGTTCGCCAACCCGGGAACATCGACCATTTCTTCGGTATTAGTGTCTACTTCTGGATCCTCAACAGTTTTAGCTTTCTTGTTCCTCTTTTTTCGACCACCGAATCTCGACGTGACATTGCTCAACATCTGTGCAAACATTACATACAAGTTTCAAAATCAAGAGTAATCCTCACAATCACCCAATATAAAACTCTACATTAATCCATAAATCCACAAAATACTAATTTCATCATTACAAAAGTAATTATCTAATTAGATAATCAAATGTATACACATACATAAATCAACAAATTACAAAATTCATGATTCAAAAAATAGTCCACTCCTAATCAAATCATCAATTGTACAAAAAAATATCATAATTCCCCAATTCTATAATTCCATAAACATTCATTATAAAACATAAACATTCATAATTCCCAAATTTCAAAGACAATCAAGTCAATTAATCATAAAATTAACCACAACCCCCAACTCAAATTAACCAACAACTTAATCAATTCTAACTTCAATTCAAAAAATTCTCATCAACTTTTTATACCCAATTTACAACTTCCATAAACCCTAGAAATATACCCAATTCCAAAATTACAATTTCTTAAACCTAGTATGTCTATTTCATAATCATATGTTTAATCTTTAAACATATATATACAAATTTAATTAACAAAACATTAACCTAAATCATAATCTAAACCTATGAAAGTTTAAGTTTAAGTTTATTACCTTGCTTGATTTGAAATAATCCTAACTTAGATTACTTGGTATCAAATCTGCCAATCTTTTACAAATTTGAAAAGAGGTTGAGCTTGATTTGGAGGGAGAAGTGGATTTAGTGGTAGGTGGCTGGTTTGGTGTGCGTTTGTTTGTGTTTGTGAAGTCTTCAGGAGAAAACGAAACTGTGGAGTGGAAGAAGAGAGCTATGCATAAATGTATTGGTCTGCCCCATCAAGCGCTCGCCAAGCCCTCCGCCTGGCGAGACGCGCGTTCGGCTAGGGAAGCGCCTGATGCTTCAAGCGGATGTCTAAGCGTGCGCCCGTCTCAGCTGAAATGCGTACCAGCTGCACATGTAGAAAAATGACGAGCGTTTGTCTATGATTCCGCCCCATCAAGCGTTCGGCTAAGAGAGCGCCTGTCTCTAGGGCGTGCATCTAGGGGTGCGTCTATCATCAGACGTTCTTTTGGGTTACGCCTCCCATCGAGCGTTCATCAAATGTCCATCCCACCCAAGCGTTTTCATAGGTGTACGCCCGTTTCAACAGACGTATATCTAGTCATGCGTCCAACGCCAGGCGCTAGCTTAGACAACCGTCCGATCAAATTTTACTCTGTTTCCGTTGCGTTTCAAACGGAGTAAAGAGTAAAAATTTTAATCTTTAGTCTTTTGGTATAGTCGTATGACTGTGGTTGCTCTTATCCGTGTAAAGGTGATAAATTATCTTTGTTTCCTTAGCTTCTGAGTTTTGACGGCTTCTGCTTTTTATAGCCTTCATGCATATATGTTGTTTTTGATATTGCCTTTTTTTAGATCCTTTTACACCCTTCTAGCTTGCGATAATTTATGTGAAATCTTTAAAAAATACTTAAGTCCGCAAGGATATTCTTTGCCGCCGCAGCAACGATTTGTTTGACTTAAATCGGTATCTTACTATCATCATAAAAAGAAGAGAGGGACTTTCGACCAACCAAAAATTCTGGTGTACGATTGAAATGACGATAATTACCTTAAACATAATGATCTATTTTTAGGTATGTATCATCCCACTAAAAGTCCTAATATGTAGGTGTGTCTACGTTAAAATTATTCTCTAAGTCAGTCTCTGATTTTGAAATCTATTCCTAAAGGAAAAGGTGAAAAACTAGAGTCGGTTTATGATTCCATTCCTAGCGGGAAAACTAGTGGCTTGCCTTGCTTTGGATTAGCCAGTACAGAAAGTTCTAAACTCAGCTCTAAGTCTGTCTCAGACTTAGATTTAAAATTATTCTCTAAGTCATTCTCAGATTTTGGAATCTATTCCTAAAGGAAAAACTAAAGTCGGTTAGAGTCCATTCCTAGTGGAAAAACTAGTGTCTTGCTTTGCTTTGAGTTAGCTAATATAGAAAGTTTTAAATTAGCTATTATTCCCTGGAATTTCCTAAAGAGGAAGAATATTCTTGTCTGCAAGGGTGTGCTAGTTGGTACATATTGAGGAAGAAAAATTTCTCTTTGAAGAAGAATCTAGATACATATAAGGAAAGAGGAGGTGCAACACCTAGGATATAGTAACCTTAAAAGGTTAAGATGTAAACGTCTTCTCGTTGATGAAATAGAGAGATTCAGCAGCTAGGGTAAAGTAACCTTGAAGGTAAAGTTGTAATCGTCTTCTCTTTAATGAAATAGAGAGATACAACAGCTAGGGTATAGTAACCTTGAAGGTAAACTTATAGAGGTCTTTCTCCAATCAAAGAACATTGAGCAATCTCTACTTCTGTTTTTATTTATTGTTTTTGTTCTCTTATTGGGGTCAACGCTGATCACCAAACCACTTTAAGAGAGAATGCAGGTGTTTTTTGTCTTTTTCCAACGGCATTTGTCTTAGTTTCCTCTCGCTATCTAATCTTCTTCATCTCTGTCTATGGGATATATGTGCCACGCAGAACTTCAAAAGCAAAATCAGGGATCACCACAAGTTCAACTTCAGTGTATATGTCTCTTGATCTACTCAGATGATCAAGGAATCAGGGTTTGAATGGATCATCTGATTTAACTATCGAAAATGTGTGTGATCCAGTTATATCTATGTTTTTCATCCCTCTGAAAATTGCATGAATTGATGATTTCTGATCTGATAACGAGGTAAATTTAAGCTATTGATTCTGATTTTGCTGATAAGTTGAATTTAGGAATTTATGATTTATTAGGATTTCATAAAATTTGATCCTCTCTTTCTCTAGGTCTCTACAAATTGATTTTTGGAATTCATGACTATTGATTAGATTTTAACTTAAAAATTGCACATGTTTCTAACAACCATACACAATCACCATATTGATATGTGTCACATGTAAAATAAATGAAGTAATCCAGCCTGTAATACAACCTGTACAAGTAGAGAGTCACACTGTTAGCATGACTAAAACGTCAGTCAAGTGTCTGTATAAAAAGACAGAAATGTGTCATTGTAAATTAGAGAGATTCAATTGAAAACTTTTCATTAATTGTCATGGTATCAGAGCTGTTCATCTTGGGAACACGCTCATTTTCTTATTTAAACTCTCGGTTATTGAATCATTCATGATTCATCTCGATTCAACGCATTTCAGTCTCGATTGTTGAAGCATTTATCATCTTTTCTTGACAATCTCAATTTGTCAGTTTTCGATCAGACAAACATCAACAGCATGGCAGACAATTTTCTGCATCTCATTAAATTCCTGTAAGTTCTCGAGAAATCTTCATCTCATTTCTTGTAATTTCATTCATTCTTCTACATCATCTACTGAGCAGCATCAAAAAAAACCTTACTCTTCTCTCAGAGAAAATTCATCTTCTATATTCTTCTTATTGATCTGTATTACAAATGAATTTCTCTGGTTTTCTAGTATTAAGAAAGATCAGATATATTCTTAATATTTTTGCACCAGAAAATCTTTATTTGTAGTTTTACTGATCTTCACTGCAACTGTTCATATTTCTGATATCTTCTTGATCAAATCAAGATATTGATCCATAAATATTTTTTTT
>JAJJMC010021281.1:2322133-2336028 GCA_023531435.1 Papaver californicum | reverse complement strand
TTTTTTTGGTTAGTTCTGTAATTGTCTTTAGTAACCGAACTTATAGTCTATAACAAAACAAAAGATTCAGTTAAGTTTCAAAAAAAATTGCTAACCGAACTTTCCTTTTTTGTGCATATATTTGAATGTTTGTCAACCGAACATTGGGTTTCTTAACTGATCTTTTTGTTTGATACTGTGTGTAATTGGCTTTACTAACCGAATATTTATTTGTTACCACTTGGAAGTTGTATTTTGGATTTTAATTCTACCAAAACCACATCTATTGTTACCAACAATATTTAAATTAAGTATAAAGGTCTAATACCAACCAAGTTACGAAATTTATAACATAAAAATGAAGGAAACGATATTACAATAAAGGTATTACAAATAAGAAAAATACCTAACGTAGATAATAACATTATATTTGAATAGTTAAACGACATTGAAATATGGGTCCCTTTCTTTCAAGACTTCGTAGCATTTATGATACCTGAATCTTTCGCCATATTCTTTCTTGTATTCATCAAGGGCAAGGTCATAGTATAGTTAAGATCAATTTTCAAAACGCTCGATATCATCATAATTAAGAATCTTGGTGTCGGAAAATACCGTTCAAAAATTCTCACATCTTTCATAGACTAATTCGAATCTTTCCTTAATAAGTCGAAATGATCTTCCTTTTTGATCGATAATAGGCTTTAATAGGCTATAATAAGCGTCTACGTACGGGGTTTCAGTTAAGTTTAAAATAATTTATGGAACTGTGTATTCCTTTAGAATAACATCTACGTACATGGTTCAGTTATATCGATAATTGGATTTTATAGCCAAACTTTTTGGTCCAAGTCAAAATAAAAAGTTTGGTTAAGTTTAAAATTTTAATTCGAACCGAGCCTTTTTCTGTTTTTCTAATTTTGAATGTTTGTCAAACAAAATTTTACTTTATTAACCGAACATTTTGTTTGGTTGGTTTTGTAAACTTTTTATCCCAAGTTTCAAAATTCATTAACTAAAGATTTCCACCAAGTTACGAAGAATTAAGGTCTAATACAAACCCAGTTACGAAATTCAATAACTAAAATTTACAACCATCAAATTGTACTAACAAAGCAAACATACTGAATTCATAACTAAAATGTTTTAGATACTCATTCACCACGACGAAGACTTCGACAAACTCTTTTACCACGTCTCAGACCAGGAGCTTGTTCTTCCACTTCTTTGTCAGTTTGGGTCCCATCTCCACCTGGTTCTATCGTAGTAGCAACAACCACACTTGAACCTTCCCCTTGTTTTCAAATCCTTTAGGGCGCCTTAGGATTGACCGGCTCCACCCCATTGTACGATAGGACTTTGTTCCATTCGTTGTAAAGGGTTGTTTGTTCTTCTGTCAACATCAGCTTTTTTGTGCATATTCTAGCCATCATTTTCCTTAAGAGCCTCTTACCCGCTTAACCTATTCAAAATTAAACATAAAAATATGTTATTTTAGATCATACTTTATAACATGTCAAAAATCATAAAGAGAAGAACTTTATTTACCATACTCTCGAACACCTTCGCCGCAAGTAGGCTTCTTCCCGGTTTCAACTCCCTTATCATTCGCCTTATCCTTCTTCACTTGAATTTTTTATTTATTACATAGGGATGGGTAATACCTAGATATCATTCCGTGTACCATTTTCTTATGACACTTTGGATACCTTCTAAAGCTATACACTCATCTTCATCAATAAAGTAGTATTCCATTCTGTTCTAATGATCTGGTGTTGGAGTTTGCTCATATTTGGGATTTAAGAAATTCTCGGTGTTCTTTATTCCCTCTCCATCAATCTAAAGTTTTCATTCTGCAAAGTTGGTACATTCTGGACATAGGAAAGATGGTGTAATACTTTCCGAGGGTTGTAAATCGAGTAACCGCCAGGAAAAAACAATAGCCTATAGTAAGTCGTGACTTCCGATATCTCATCGTCAACAAAAGATTAGGGGTGAAAAGTTACTTCTTCCGTACCCAAATCATCTAAAACCACCCTCAAATGTGTCAACGAATTCTCTTTATCCTTATTCCGTGTGTGCTTGAACGAGTATTTTTCGGCCGTCGGCCGCCCATAAACCCAACCTTCATTTGCAGCAGGCAAATCCAATACAGGACGTGGTCATACACCCACACTTAAGGGAAAAAATCAAGATTAACAAAAGTTTGGCTATCACACAAATTTAATTATCAGACGTTTGATAATTACTATATCTTTATACAAATTGATGGGTACGGGTATGTCGAAGATTACCCAAAAGAGAGTATTTGTGAAGTATTAATTCGATTAACACCCCTAAGTTGGTCTTGGAGGAATACAAGGACCGTTGTGCCCCATGAGTATTTATTGACCACATCGAGGTCCTTCAAAAGATGGAGACAATTGGCATCTACCCTATTTCCAGAAGTGTCGGGGAAGATAAGGCTCCATAGATGATACAACAAGTAAATGGTGACATGGTCCTTATTCTTTTCCTCGTCTATCACTAACTCTCATCTCTCTAGTTTATTTCTTGTCCCTCCAAACTCCCTCTTCAAAACAACCAACTTGAACTTCCTCAACTTCTTCAATGGAGCGCCCTTAACAGCTGTGGCGATATTCTCCTTACCAGGTTGAGGCTCTACAACAGAACGTTCGAAATCCATCTGGTTCTTACTTCTGCTCCACCCTACCGTCTTCTCAGCCAAAACTTCAAGATCTTTAAAACTCATTTTGTCTTTATAGGCTCAAAAAACACATTTCCCATAAACTGGAAGGATCATGCTTCTACGCACGTCGTCAGGAGTGATACATATCTCGCTAAATGGGAGATACATGGTATTCATCTCTGGTAGAACCTCACAAAAATGCTGAGATGGTGACACTGTCAAAATCGACGTGTGCATGATGGATAACAAACAATAATACACATGATTTAACTTTGCATACCACCTCTTCACACTCATCCTCTGTATCCCATGCAACCTCCTTCTGGCGTCTCAAAAGTCGAGTCGTATTGTTATGATCCTAAAAAATGAACATAACAAATATTAATACTTAAATGATGTGATTTGGGATTACCCTATATAAATAACCGCAATCGCACGGCGTCTAACTAGTAGACAACGACAAGTACGGGTCGAACCCACAGAGAGCGGGGAAATATTGTAATCAATATCTCTAATCAACTAACCAAAAAAAATATGTATGGATTTTTATAATTACGAATAAAATAATAAAACAAACTAAACTAATAAAAAAATAGATCTAATGGGAGAGTCGGTAACCAGGGTTTTCAGTATCCACCACCATGTCTAATTAGTTACTGAAGTGAAACATAAATCATTAATATTTAGAGTAGCAAATATCACTGGGACTCCCTAAACATGGTGCATCAAAAAGCCCTAGTCTCAAGCATACACCATAAAATTGCGTTAGCGAGAAAATTGTATGAAACTAATTATAGGTCCACAAATAATACCTGGCTATTCTAAGCATACCCCATCAAAGGATTTAACCCAAGCATGGAATATCAAATAAGTAGAAAAATATATTTGCAACAAGTAGATTTTTAAAATAACATCTGTATATCAGAAGCATGGAACATCAAAAACCTAGGCCAAGCATGTACCATCAAAAGACATCACAATTGTTTAATGAAATTCAATAAAATCAAAATCATGGAATTAATCTATTCAAATCATAATGGTCTGTATCAAATATTTTATTTAATTGATCTAAAACTGTAAGTGGTTTCAACATTAAACCCTACCTACAAATTAATTAGAACATGGAGATGGGTTTCTTAAAACCATAAAAATAATTAAAAGAGAGAAAGAATTAAACCCAATAATATAGATTGTACAGCAGAATTCCGTTTTGGTTGTACATCAGCCGTTCACTTCCTCTCTCTCTGTCTGCTATTCAGTTCCGCCTCCAGAAAACTATACAGGAGAAAAATCTCCGAATCCGAACTCACTCTTTACTTTTCTTTCTGCTTTTTTCTTTTTATAGCCTCGTTTTTTCCGTCTCCGTCTCGTTTGTACCCTAGACTTAATAAAGTAACCGTCTAATCAAGCCCATGAGTGGCCTGCCCAACTATACGTTCTTCAAGTATGAGTGGAATAGGAAGAACGCATTTCTTTGTTCTGTATAATGCAGACTTTGTTCTGTCCCCACCAAAGCAAGCCTCACCGTACAACCAACATCAAACAACAACAACACTAGAGTATGTGCGTCTATAACTCCAAACCAATCAATGCCTTCACCTATCACCTATCACCTCATGCTAGACACTACACTGTCCGCCAACTAGCCTTCTCTTATGACTGTTCATCTTCTCTTGTGACTGTCCCATACTTCATTGTATACGCCAACCAACACTCTAGCCAACACCCAAGCAAAACTCACTCTATCCAATTCTTTTCTTTTCAAGCGTCAGACCACCTAACAGCCTAGCCATCATGTTAGACTCAATGCCCACATGCGCCTGTACAACTTCTTAGCCTGTCATCAACTCATAGCCTTTAATACCATACAAAACCGAACAAAACGTCACGAGCATTATTTGGTTGCATCCTGCACACACCAATTAACACCCGTTTTACCATGTTTAATTTATAACTTGTGATTTTATGCGAACCACCTATTAAAACAATAAAATTATAAATTAGTAAAATCATAAGTGCTAACAAATATAAATTAGACGGTAAAAATGTATGATTTAAATGCCTATCAAATACCCCCAAACCTATATTTTGCTAGTCCTCGAGCAAAACTAATCTAAAAGTAAAATAAAAACCTAACTCACTTTCGCAGGAATCGCAACTACATTTAGCATATTTAATAATCCTTTAAACCCCTAAGTGGCCTTAGCGGACGAGTTATAGTCTCGTGAGGGTTTACAAGAGGTATACACACAAAACCTGTACTTCGAATTCTAGATACCTGTGGACGATCTAGGATAGACACTAAACAAGCTATTTAGTTGGCATACTAAATTCTGTGACTATAAGAATCATTACCTTGTATGAATCCAATTACTGTACACGAGTTTGCACTCAGCATACTAAAATTCATATAAAAATCGAAATCTACTTAAATAATCATTGAATATTCATACTGATCGAAATCATCAAATTCAAACACAATGATAGATTAGAAGATGAAAATAAAAGTAATGAATGGTGCATATGTTGACTAAGGTGAATGGTGTTTCCCATATCTGTCTGAAGGTCAGTACCAGGATGAATCCTATTTTTATTATTATTATTTATATACATAATCATTTATTTATTTTTACATGATAGTTCACATGGATCCTGCAAACCACGCTTGCTTAGGCGACGGAGACAGGGGAAACACACACATATTGCTATCACAATATATATATTTTTTTTTAATAAGAATTAAAAATGAGCTTGAACTCAACACTCTATTTCATCCTGGCGGCGATAACAATTTGATACTGGGCCCCACCAAATCACTTAGAGAAACATAAAATTGCAAAAATAAAAATAGAAAGTGATGTGATTATGATGATTCCGAGATATGCTTGTTCAATGATTATCATGTTATTTCTAACACCTGAGTGCATCCAGAGATAAATAGACCATTTAGCTGGGCACACCAATTCCTATAGATAAGAGCTATATTTCCATCCACCTAGAATGGTTAGTGTCATCCTGAATCATTCACAAGTTTCTAAATTTCGGAGTTTCTTATTAGCATCAATTTTCTGAAACTCTACCCCCAAACCTAAATTTAACATTGTCCTCAATGTTTCAAACCGTGCAAACCTGAATGGTATGCAATAAATATAAATAAGAGAAACAAATGTAAATTAAAGAGAAGAGATTGGAACGTCTCACCTGATTGACGCAAGAAAAGCAGTATTCTATGTAATACACATCAAACGATAGTAATAACAAAGAACACTAAAAATAAAAATAAATAAAAAGCCTAAAAGAAAATAAAATTCTACCTACTGGATATTTACAAAAAGAATCCCCATACACTAATAACCTGGTACTACATTTGAACCCTAATTTTCAAGATTTCTAACCGAATTAATAATAAAAAACGCATAAAAGGAAGGGGTTTCTTGGGAATTACCTTCTAATTTGCATATTGGAACAATCAGGATTTGGTTGTCTCTTTTGGGTCTCGATTTCGGCTTGAACAACCGGTTCTTCAACTTCTTGTTGATTTGGTTGATTCAGTTGATTTGCATAGCCGTAATCCCAGGATTAGGTTGTACATCTCTTTACAAGTTTTAAAACGATTGATTTGTAGACGAAAATATTAATCGACGATGAAATTCGTTTACGAATCAGCGATTAATCGTTTATGGAAGATAAAGAGGGAAAAAAGGATAAGAAGAATTTTCAAATGAAAATTCTGTTAGGAGAAGGAGAAGGAGAAGTTCTGAAATAGTTTTAGAATTAGGTTTATTATTAGATTTATATTTGATTAGGTTTAGGTGGTTATCAGATTATGATAAGTTTAATAAAGGGTAACTTAGATATTTCCTCCCATTAGGACACCCCTTAGCTTTGTAGGGCGGATGGCCTAAACACGGAAGGGCCCATCAAATTCTGATAGGTCCCAAAATATCGTTCTAAAATATCATGACTACCCTTCAATCAACGATATGCCAAAAACCTATGATCGTAATCGCACGACGTCTGCAAAGTAGAAGCGGCAAGCACGGTTCGGTCCTACATGGATTGATATTATTAAATCTAGTTATTTCACATATTATATGCTCAAAATAAAGAAAATATTTTTTGAATGATTTTTTTATGAATTTAATTAAATAAAATAACTACAAAGTAATTAACTAAGAAGATAAAGGTCTAGGGATTTGGATTCCACTACTTTTGATATTGGTAATTTCAAACTTAATGACCTAAACATAATACTCTCATAATAATCTAAACAATTTTAAACCTAATCTCATGTTTTGGAAAATACAACGTTTAAATTATTTATATGACTTTCTTCGTCTCACAAAGATATAATTTCCTTTATTTATAAAAGATCCACAACCTAAAGACTATTCATAACAATTATTATGAAGCATTTAAAGAAGAGAAACTATTAGTCATTAAAAGCATAAATCGAAAGTATAAATTATGTCTAGTAAATTAATTATTACAAATACACATAAAAATAGCTTCTTCCTACACCCTAGAAAAATATTTTAGCAACTCATGGCACAAGAAAATAGAGAAGAAGACATTTTATTTCATGATTTAGAAAAGATTACAGGAAAAAACGGACGTCGCTGAATGATTAAACTTAATTATCGAATCTACGACAGACTTGTTGTGCTGTATGGCCAGAACTGTCACTTAAACTGTAGAAAAAAATGTTACAAAAGCAGTTGAGCCTAAGAGTTAAGAAAAAGGTTTTTAACGACAGAACCAAATTGTGGTATGTTCTTCTTCTTCTTCCTTCTTCTGCGAATAAAGGATTCTTTTTGAATTTTTTTCTTCTTTGAATCTGGCAGAGCCAGCCTCCCCAATATTGCTCTACTCGACTCCTTTATATACTAAAGCATCAAACAACCCTAAATTTCTCCCAAATATCTTTTCATTCAATGAATATTCTCGACAGGACATTGTTTTCATCTCCCGATCTGATTTCTTCTCTCGGCCATATTTTGTTTCCATTCAGTTGATGTTATTCCCTTATTACAAGATGACATTGTTTTCATCTCCCGAAAAGTATTTTTCCTATTTTTAACGCAACCATCTATATTTGGCGAGCTTTCCTTTTGATTTTTCTAGTTCCCAAACATATGTAAACTCTCAATGATATGGAAAGATAATATCTTGTCTTAACTACCACAGATCTTGTTTAATTCACGACCCGAAATACTCACAGCCGAGGAAAAGATTTTCCCTCCCATTTTTGCCTTTTGAATTGGGAAGAAGGTGGGCGCCCCTAACCAAAACATGGGTGCCAATAACCAATTTTTTTGGGGGGTGCCTTAATTCAAAATGAGGGTGCCTTTATCAATTCTTATCGGGGTGCCTTTATCAATTTTGATGGGTGCTTTATCCATTTTCTGGGGTGTCTTTAACACATTTAAGCCAACTTTTTCACAATTGCCAAATCTCAAAAGTACCTGGAAAAGAACAATATTAGTACATAAAGTTAAGAATTAACAATATAAATATGAGATCAAATCAGACACGAAAAGTGTCTATCAATCAACATGCATCTGTTGATTGGTTAGCAATTTTACTAGACCATTCCTTGAGTTAGTTTGGGCTTGTGAATCCCAGGTTTGTTGGTTCCAATCATTTCCACCAGTCGAACTGTCAAAGTATCTACTTATTTCATGGATGAGTGCCTTATCTAAACTAATGAAAAACAACTGGACTGAGAAAACATAATACCACCGGAAAACAATTTAGTAAATATGGTTTGATTTTTTAGTGATGATAATTACATTAAAATTGCTATTAGATTTGTGTTCTTGTTACGCATCGAACATATTAAACTTCTTCCCGTTCTTCATTTTTTTAATGGAGGAGTGTATAATATAACTACAATATGGCCTTATAAATACCCAATCCATGCAACACCCTGCACAACATTAGAACCATGTAATCTGGCTACAAACACCGTATATACTTACATTATGATAGCTAAACCAAATGCAAACATAAATTTCACCAATACCTAACATTTAATAAAGATCTATATTACAAAAAAGGGTTTTTCCTAAACCAACCGCTTTGGATGGATGTTACAAGGCGATCTAAAGCTCCCATTTCCTTAAAGTAGAAAAGATAAATAATCGCTGAGAATGAAGCCTCCTTTTAATCCCTCATCGGACATCTTTGATCTCTTTTTGCAAGAAAATTAGGCTTTTTACCCCAATTCTCTTCTGATTCTCCATCTGTTACAAGAAAAATACAACTCATTAACACCACCATTGTTTTCAATATTAATATGTTAATCTTATCATTCAAAGTTGTAGAAAATATTCGTTTTGCATTTCTTAGAAGTTAAAGTTGTGATACAATCTCAAATATAAACCCCCATACACAAAGATGAACAAGTTTTTTCCCGTTGAAAAAATCTTTTATCTCAGGTATATGACTCTTTCTGATTTGGGTTAATTGATACTATTAGGTTTCTTATTTTTTTCAACCAATTTAAAGTTTTGAGTTTCTTATTTAATTTTTATTATATTATTTGGATACACCAATTCCCGGTGGTTAATTTATTTTCCTCTTGATGAACAGATGGATTCTCATATTAGCCAAGAAACCCACATCGTCAAAATTCAGGTACCTACAACATCTATTGAATTATATCTAAGATTCTAGTTGACTTGCGTAAAAATAATTTTTATTGTTTTATTTGTTTTTTGTAATTATTTTATTTGAGTCTCATGGTCATAGTTATTTTAAAATAAAGAGTTGATGGTTCCTATATGTGGTTAATTGGAGACCTACTATTAAATTTTAAAAAGTACATTTTGAAGTAAAATAAAAAACCTCTTATCCAAATATTTTTATTAGTGGTTAATTTTTATTTGATTATTAATATTAATTAATTTAAATAATATTTAAATAATCGTGTTAGATGTGAAATTAACAAGTGTTATATTGATCATTAAAACATGAAAATTTTGATTTTTTTATTTTATTTTAAAATTCCAAAATTTAGAAAATAAATTGGGTTTAAGAACAATCGGACGATATGACACTTACACGATAGCCAATTGTTCTTGATGTTCTTGATCAATGAAGAACATCAACCAACAATCAACATATGGTCTTCATTTTTATGACAAATTATTCTTGGTGTTCTTGATCCATGAAGAACATTAGTCCGAAATTGACATACATTCTTCATTTTTATGGATGATTGATCACAATCAGTGGATATAATCCCCACAAGTGCCGATTGATAAAAAAACACTCAAAACGATAATTGTTTTTGCATAAAAACACGTCCATAATCGATGGATAAGATTCCCCACGTGTGCCAATTGTAAAAAACTCAAATTCAAGAGTTTTTCAACAAAATTTTTTTCCCAAAATCGGCTGATATAAATGCACTTATCAGCCGATCGTAAACCTGATATTTTATTCGGTTATTTTGTTCATAACTTCTTCATCCGACGTCGAAATGACCTCATTCGTTTTGAGTTGAATTTATATTTCATTTTCTAGGAAGATAAAGATAAGAATTCCTAGATTTATAAAATTTCCATTTGGTCTTGAATCCATCTTTGTATGTAGTATTACAAGACATCCAAGGATGTAAAGTACTACACGCAAAGATTGGTCTTGGATCAATCTTTTTTATAATTTTTTTTTTTATTTTAGATAATAATTAAGAAGAAAAAATTGGTTAAATTGATAACATGGAAGTCTAACACGCCGAAAATCTAGGCAAACTTTCTCGGAGATGGAATTTCTTTAATTAGGGGTCTAAAATCTCATCTGGCATAACAAACCAAGATTTTTCGAAAGTATTGGAGATGTTGCTAGGAAGACAGGAAAAAGACAGAAATAACCTTTACCGGACGTCTGGAGATAGAGTTTTTTTAATCAGAGTTTTCAATACGAATTGTGAGCTAAGGAACATTACCCAATTCTTTAGCATTTAACTTTTTGTTTTTTGATACATAATTCTTCATTCAATTTGGGAGATTTGTTGAATGGTCCAAAGACCCATGACCCATTTAATCTAGGGTCCAGCGGGAAATGTAGTTTATCCGGAGGTCCAAAAAAGTTTTAAAAAGAGTAAATTACTTACCTACCTATCGAAATAAACCGTGTGAAATCAAAAACAACATAAAACTGAAATCTAGGGTGTTACTGAAACTGAAATCTCGGGCATTAAAACCAAATCGAAAATCAAAACGAACTGAAGATTCAATATTATTCTTCTCAAACCAAAATCAAAACCAAAGATTCAATATCCTTTTTCTGAAATCAAAATCAAAACCGAAAATTCAAAATTGAAAATCAAAATCAAAATCAAAGATTCAAAATCAAAAATCAAAAATCAAAAATCAAAAATCAAAAATCAAAAATCAAAAATCAAAAATCAAAACCGAAGATTCAAACAAATCATCAACAAATAAGAAGAAGATCTTTATTAGTCGCCAAGAACAGTACATATTGATCGTTTAGTACATATTTATCCTTCAAATCATATCAATATGTAATGAAGGGAAAAATGTATGATCCCACGATACATATTTTTCTTCAGTACATATTGATAGAAAATATGTACTGATAGATAGAAAAAGTTTATGATCCCACAATACATGTTGGTATGTACTGAAAGAAAATACGTATTGAAGGAAAATATGTATGAACCCACAATACATATTGATCCAACAATACATATTGGTATATACTGGAGGAAAATATGTACTGAAGGAAATAAAGTAGATGATCCAATAATACATATTGATCCAACTGTATATATTGATATGGACTGAAGAAAAAATGTATTGAAGGAAATAGAGTAGATGATCCAACAGTACATGTTGATCCAACTGTATATATTGATATGTACTCAAGAAAATATGTACTGAAGGAAAAAGAGTATAATCCCACAATACATGTTGAAATAACCAATCTTTAATCATAAAAAAATATGAAATAACACTAACCCGAAACAGAAAATAGGAGTAATCATCACTTTAATCGACTATATCATATCGTTTTGAATAGACAACCTTCATCTTCCAACATTGAATATCAAATCAAAATGAAGAAGATTAAAAAGTTTAAACAAAACCCAAAAATTTATGAATTTGTATGTCTTTCCTCTTCTTCTTCTTCTTCTTCTTCTTCTTTACCAAAATCATCTTCTTCTCCTTCTTACACATCTGAAATTGAAAACCTAAATTACAGAGTACTAGCAGAAACAGAGAGAAAAAAAAACAGATCTGAAATTAAAAACCTAAATCATTATCTTCTTCTCCTTTAATACGTTAGTTGCAGAAGGGTAAAACGAAAATTAAAAAAAAAAAACGAATTAGATGCTCACACGTGGGATGGACCAATGACTAAAAAAATCGATCAAAAATAATATTTTTGGACCAGAAATAAACATAGTTTAATGGGTGGATTAGAAGATAAATGGGTCTTGAATCTAGGATTATATAGTAATTCCTAAATTCAATTTTTGTTCTTTTTAGCTAGAGGGTATAGGGTAAGATTTTTCAAACATAAACCGTAAAATGTCTTGTTTTCTATTTTTAAGTATCAAACCAATCGTACTAAGATTCATAGTAAATTTTAAAATAGTCATTATATTTTGGATGTATCAATAATATTAAAATTTAGTCTTTTAGTTAAAATTTAACAACTCAACATGTAAATCTGAGCTTAAATGTTTTGCTAATAAAATTTAAATCGGAAAATGTTGAATATTTAGCGCGAAGAGGTTCCCCAAACAGTGGTTGGTCATCCGATAAGATTGATAATATATTCACGTCTTATCATCTCCTTGATATTCATTTTTAACAACTGTTAGAATGTGTTGATTCATGTGGGCCTAACTTATGACTTAGGGTGACTCGACCTAATAGCAATGTGAATCTGGCGATTCATAATATATTCTATTCAATGTATTCATAGTTAAAAGTCGATTTGGACGAGTCTGTTGAGCTTTATTATTTTTGTTAGTAATTGAGTACTAATTGTTTTGTACACACATATTACGCTCCCTCTTCGGGAATAGGTAATCTATTTTTTTTTTAATTTTATTTGTTATTAGATGATTTGTTTTATTAAAACAAAAAAATAATTTTAAAACTATTATTTTAATTAATTATTTTTAATATAAAAAATATATATAATTTAATAATTATGTTTATATTTGTTAAGTAGATGTTTTAGAAAACTATTCGATGGTATAAAGTGTAAAGTTTATGAAAATCCATGATATATTTTAAAAAATAAATCAAATCTAAATTTTATTAATTATTATTCATAAAGATATAATTATAAAAAATATTTAAAAATACTCATTTTTTCTTCTTATTTTAAAAATTGTACAAATTAAAACTAGATCACCTATTCCCGGATGAAGAGAGTATGTATCTCAAAAAAAAATAAAAATTCTCCCACTGTCATATTACTCATATATAATTCTTTTAATGGGTTTATACATTCGGTCCTTCTCCTTCTGAGGCTATACGATTTCGGTGTCGTATCACTCATATACAATTTTTTTTAACGGACCGTGGGTTATAAGTCCAAAGGTGTCACTATCCAACTACCTTAAACCCAACAAAACAAATTTGATACAAAAAACCCATTATAAACCAACTGTCCATATTACCCTCACTTATAATTCAGCCCAAATCCATTAACAAATCACGCCCACTTCACCTTCACCTTACAGAATTTTTTTCCCCTTTACCTTACGAAATTTTTTCCTCGTCTTCATCTTCATCAACAATAGCTTCATCATCCTCGTCTTCATCTTCATCATCAGTAGCTTCACCATCCTCGTCTTCATCTTCATCATCAATAGCTTCATTATCCTCGTCTTCATCTTCATCATCCTCGTCTGCATCATCTACAACTAGAATCAGAATCAAAACAATTTTAAAATATTGACGAAATTGTTGTTCATCATCATCAGTAACAATTTCAACCTAAACTCAAAACAAAATCACAGATCAAAATCAAAAATGGTTTCATCATCTGTTAAGTTTAGGTTTCATCTATTTCGAAATCAATCTTTCATACTTAGGTTCAAAGATAGAAAGTTTCAATTCCATTTGCTTTCACCCTTATTTATTTATGATTCAATTATGTTCAGTTTTGGTTTCATCGTTTTTTTTCGTTCAATAAAATTTCAGATGAAAAAAAACGATGAAACCTTTTGGGGTTTCAT
>JAJJMC010021281.1:2267112-2312133 GCA_023531435.1 Papaver californicum | reverse complement strand
AACTCAAGTGTAATAATCATCTGAAAGTTGATATTTAGATTCCATTAAGAATTACATAGAAAATGAGAATTAAGACCTCAAAATAGAAGGGAAAAAGAAGAGAGGAAATGATTTGTAATACTGTTAAGAATTAATGATTTGGCTTGACTTTGCAATTCAGAACAATTTTTTCTTGAATGGTATTGAAAATGTATAGGCTAAAGCTGGGTTTGGTTCATCAGCAAGTAATACAGCAGAAGCAGGAAAGGGCAAGAGCAAGATGTTTGGGAAACAAATAACTCATGGTTTCCACTTAGTGAAGGGACTGTCCCATCATGCCATGGAAGATTATATAGTTGCAAAATTCAAGCAAGTTGATGAGAATGAATTGGGTTTATTTGCAATTTTTGATGGTCATTTGGGCCATGATGTTCCTGATTAACTCTGCTCACATCTATTTGAAAATATCTTGAATGAGGTATTTTTCTTCTTATTATTTTTAATAAAGTTTCTCTTTGTAGGGAAAGTATATAATGTTTCTGATTGTGGGGTTTGCCCTTGTAGATGGTATGAATTAAATTCAGTGTGTTAACACTTGAGACTGGCCTTGAACACTTGAGACTTTAAGTTTCTAGCTCTGGTGGTTGTTAATTAACATGGTAGCACAGGTTGTAGGGTCTCAAGAATGATAAGTTCTTAAGGAACTTTTTTAATTATAGGGTTAGATGTGGAGGCAGTTAATACTTTTGACTTAAGTGTACTCGCATGTATGTGATAGATATTGTTAAATTTTGAGCTTTTGGTAAAAGTGTATTAACATTTGGTTCTGTAAACAGCCTGACTTCTGGACTCAAACTGAGCATGCAATAAAGCAAGCATATGTTAAGATTTTAGAGAAAGCAGTTGAATTAGGAACAGGAGGTTCAACTGCAGTGACAGCAATTCTGATTAATGGTCAAAAGCTGGTGGTTGCAAATGTTGGAGATTCTCGAGCTGTTTTATGCAGGAATGGTGTGGCAAAACAGTTATCAGTTGATCACGAACCAAGTAAGGAGCGCAAAGATATCGAAGACAGAGGTGGTTTCATCTTAAAACTTCCAGGTAAATGAACACTTTTTCGTTCTACTAATTCCAGAATACCAAATTGCATCGATTGAATTGAGTTGAATTTTCTTTTGAAGCCCTATACAATTCCATTGGATTTTTTTTAAATAGAAGTTGTGTGTTGCTCATCAGGAGATGTAGCAAGAGTTGATGGGCAGTTGGCAGTTGCAAGAGCATTTGGTGATAAGCGCTTGAAAGAGCATTTGAGTTCTGAACCCGACGTTGCAGTCGAAATGATAGATGAAGACACTGAGTTTCTCATATTGGGAAGTGACGGATTATGGGTGGTGAGTTTTTCTTCGCTGTCTTAATCTACAGATTCTACACCGATCACTAAATGTAAGTACTCCAAATACGTAGTGGTATATTCGAGGTCGTTAACTTTTTTAGCCTCTATAACGTAGGTAATGTCCAACCAAGAGGCAGTGGATACAATAAAAGACATAAAAGATCCCAAATCAGCAGCCAAGCACCTAGCTGAAGAAGCTCTGCTCAGAAAGAGCAGAGATGATATTTCATGTGTCGTTGTAAGGTTTCAGTGGTTTCAGACAGTGTGTTAATCTCTATCATGTGCTACTCTTGGTTCTGAAGTGTGCATATGAATATTGTTGTTGTGTTTAATTTTGTAATAATAAATTAGTAAGTGAATGAAAAGAAGCTCTTTTATCTGCAACCACTTGCTACATGTGTTTATATTGCTGTTACGGCGGGTTTTAACGTCTACGTTTTGGCCACAAAATGGCTGAGCGCCGTTACAAGTATAGTATTTTCTCGTATAATTCTTACGTAAAAAAGCAGTGTTTGTAATTGTAACCAACGGACAAAAGCAGTTACGTCCGGCTCAACTTGCCGGACTCGCTTTGTTTTTTTTTTTGTTTACGGCCACGATGTTGGTCATGGCTTTACCTTAAACGCCTGATAATGCTGGGTGTGTTGATACAAATGACACCGAACAAACAAGGATAAAAAAGACAAGATTCAGTCTCATACTAATGTAATGAAGCAGATAACTTCATGTTTTTCCCTGACTTTCTGATAATGGTTTTGTGGAAAGTCAAAAAATGGTTTTTATTCTGAAGAAAAAATAACATGGGCTTCTTTCAATTTCTTAATGTCAAGGACGGCAGTAACATGAACTCTTTCAAATTGTTATTCCCAAAGAGTCAGAGACAGCCACATCTATAACACTTTCTCGTAGAAGTACAAGATAGATATATCCGACTAGGAAAATCAAAGTAAGCCAAGAAAGAAAACTTGAGTAGCCGACAACTTTCGGGAGCAAATAAATGCACAGATATGATTGTTTTGTCTAACATGTACCAACTGACACTTAATGGCCAGCAAAACACCTTCATCTGATTCCAGAGTCCGCCTGAGTAAGCCTATATACATCTTTTCCAAACACAGGTCGCCACTAGTATAAATTTCCACGGTGGAGTTGATGGAACAGATCTCCTTCTTGCCATGTGGCGCGTTTAATTGTTGCATCATCTGTGGTCATAATTAAGCTGCATGAGGCAAATGAAGGTTCTTAGCTTAACATCTTTGATGTTGTTGCAGCAAGACTCATGAGTGTTTGCAGTCTTACCACTCTTTCCCTAGCTCAATACTCGCCTTTGATATGCCAGAACCTGAAAAAACCAGAGTAACATAAGCCAATGAGCTATAGGAGTTTACTATGACAGATATGATGCACTACTATCTTATTGATTCGTGAAAGGGGAACTCTCACCAAATTCCCTCGCCTAGAAGTACAGTTCGATAGTAGCCCTGCCAGAGTTTCTTTCGGTTCTAACATTTGAAGATTGTCTTTGCAAGAATGAATCTTGAGAATTATGTTATCGTTAGCGATTGAGGAAATGAGTGATCCATTTGTATTTGTAAAGTGTGGCTCTTTAACCAATAAGATCTCAATATCGCCAGCTTCCACTGAAGTTTGGAGTGCAATAAACTGAGTCCAGTATATACACAATGTCAGCTAATGCGGGCACAACTCTGGTCCATAGTATGGTACATTAATCTATTTGTGAAAGAGTCGTGAATCAAAACAAGAAAATAAAATGAACAAAAAGCTTGAGCAAGTGAATAGTGTTTATCTAACAGGTAGTCAGTGGAGGAAGAAAGATTACTTGGCAAAGATGTTTAACTGACAAGGTCGGCCGGCAGCAGAGGTATGGTTGGGGCAAACTCCTCATACTTTGCTCATCCAAAGGAAGAAGTGTGAGATGTACATCCAGCTGAATACAAACACCACAAGAGTCAGTCGTGTAATCAAGCTCTTTTGACCTACTCTTGAGTAGGGTTGAGAAAACACACAACCGTAGTTGGTTGTTCATAATTGTATTTCCAAGGAAAAAAATGAAGTAAATTCTTGTATCAAACAACCAAACAAAGTTGTGGATTTTGTTCACCGGTGTCAGTGGGTGAACCGATACTGTCAATCATGTCAGAACATGGGAGAGGCGAAGGACCAAAAAGCAGAAGATTTTATTTTCATACCTCGTGTTCATTTTCCTCTAAATTTCTGAGGTAATCAGACAACTTGTTCAAGCGACTCCCCCGAGCATTCTTACCATTGCTGCCGCTTACACTGCCATAGCGTGTGTGACTCCGTACACCACCCTTACCCCAAGTAAGCACTTCTGGAGTTCCAACAAGCCCAGGTGACAGACCTCTGTTATCTATACTCGCTTCTACATCATCAGTTTCATCAGAACCACCATCTGTGACACCTGCTGAAGATGGCCGAGAGAATCGTCGACCTGTCCATCTCTTGTGCCTTTTCAGCTTTGAATTTATGCAGTGTTCATCAGCAGAAGAAGATTCCCGACCTCCTTCATTGCCATTTCCATCTACGTTATCATCTGATCCATGCATATAGCTGCCTTGAGTTCTACTAGTTCTCCATCTACGTGACCTCCTCACAAATGCAGCTTCTGTGGCTTTCGCAGCCGAGCGTCTCTTAACAAGTGCTTCCGATTGTCTTCGAATAGTCTGAGCAATAGAAGCTTGGATCTGTCCCATAAAACCAGTAAGGAACTGAGTAAGGCGGCAGAGTCTTCACAAAAGTATTCAATCCATGTGTGCATGTGGTAACAGTACTACTAAAATGCTGCAATTGATGTCAATGACTGTGGGTACCATGTGCATTAACATTTCGTTAGATCTTTTAAGCAGTTTTATAGTGCCTGCAAGATCAGCCAACCAACTCTGACACTATTATCGGAATTAGAAGTGGATTTACAAGTCTTTTGTGAACTGGAAGTGTATTATACGGTAAAATTTTGTTCCATGTCACTGATTAATGTTCAGTCCTGTGTTATACAGTTTGGATGTTGTGTGTGAGCATCATAGATAAAAGACCAAAAGTGCTTAAATGACTAGTAAGAAGAAGTTCCATCATAGGATTTTGTATGGTTGTACCTGCTTATTGCGACTCTTCTCCTCTTCATGAAAAGCCATTTCCTGCAAACTAGATGATTAGCGAGAAGTGTTCTTCACAAATGAAACTGCTTAGATCATATTTTCATAGAATTCTGCATGATATTTCAGTAGGACACACTACCTCTTCCTCATATTTGTCTATATCTGGATATATAGCCGCAATTAAGGCATCATAGTTAGGGTCATCTCTCAAAGAACGACGACTTGCACAGTGGGTGCGGCAAGCAGGGCACTCATTGTTCCTGTGTAGAAATAATAATCGGTGCAAGTAAGATTTGCAGGTTCACAGATCAACCACGTCAAAGTTCAATCATTGTTATACCTAATCAAGATGAAGAACAACTGAATAATGCAACGGGACAAAAAACTGCTGTTGAGATAAAAATGCACAGTAGAGTAGCATACCCTAGACGCATTGATTTGTCAATGCATTCCCTGCAGAAGCGATGAAGGCATTCCATTACAGTTCTTGTCTTACGGATAATACCTGAAAGCAATAGAGAGTTAACCTAGAGCAGATTTTTCTTTTGTTTAAGGAAAGAGGTAACCATGGATGCTAAGAACAAAGATCCACAGCAAGCTTTAACAGAAACAACTTGTCAAATGAGATTTTGTTAGTAAGACTTGTATTTGTAACCATGCAACATGCTTACAAGTCATATCACAGATAAAGAGAAACATAACGAAATAAGAATGAAAAAATTTCGTACAAGCAGATGAGTTAGCAATTGAGTTATTAAATGGTTTATTTTAATTGATTTGTTTTGATAACCAAAGTCATATTTTCTCTAGTGCTTGTCTTGAAGATATACACTTTCCACTTTTGGGACACCTACAGCTACAGTCATAGCTCAAAAAATTGCTCACTTGATCTTTACTGGTAAAAATGGTTCAAAGAAATTAATGTAATTATGCTAGCTTTTGCTTAGCGAGCTTCTACGAGAAGCATACCAAAAAAACAAAAACAAAAACAAAAAAACTTCAAATATCACGGCCAAAGTTGAGCATACTGTGAAAGAAAATATCAGACAAACCAAGTATACATCTACAGGTGTAAATAGGTAAAGACACTATTACTGACAAATTACTGCAAAAACCATAGTGCAGCATAATTAATTAGAAAATAATGAATACATATATCCTTGAGCACTAGAGACATAAATAAGCTCCAGGCCCAGGGATCTGTCTATCAGAACAAAAAAAAGTTTTCTATCTATGCACTTAACTGTTTACCAGATTACCTTGCTTCAACAATATTTTCTAGATCTGCTATGTTAGATGAATATATTTCCTGCCATGTCGAGGTATAATCCATGACACAGGATTCTGCTCCTAGCAACAAATTACTCACACATAAGAAGTTTAAGTAAGATACCAAAATGATATTACCTAGGCATATCGGGCATTGTACTTCTTTGCGAATATCTGACAATTTTACGCAGACAAATCTGCAAGAAAAAATAACAATCAGTAAATACCACTTAAATATATTATATATGATAGATTAACATATACCAATAAAATCTGCACTCTGAAGCTGACTAGTCGGGCGAATTATGCACAAGATCTTATGTTGAGTGAGAGTGATTGGATCAAGAACAGCAACAGCAACAACAATTAAAAACATACAAAATATATATTAACAAAGGGTTAAAGAATACAGAAATAATCTTCTTGACCCAGTACTGTCTCATTTTGCTTCCTTGATTCTAGCAAGATAACTCTTGAACTAAATGAACGTTCCAAATACGAAAGAATGAGCCCATCGTTTCCGTTGGCCAGTAAAGTAATAAGATATTGTGTGCAGACACAGTAGACACTAGCGACCTACTATATGTTTAGTCCACCCGATTTAGAGCCTGTGGAAGATATTAGGTTCAAGAAATGAAGGGTAACCACGTGGCTTTTAGACCTCTCAGTTATGCATTAGAACATAGAGGTTATCAAAAGCACAACCAACTTATAAAGTAGCCACAAAATATTAATTTGAGACATATGTCTATATAGACACGGTAACAGTACGAAGAAGAATGAGAAATGATCTTGTAAAACAAACACTAGGTCGCTGCAAACCAGGAAAACAAGGTGTTTCTCACTTAAATTCATCATGTGAAGCAACATGGGAATCTCCATTTATAACCTTAGGTAGTCTACAGTAAGTAACTATACCTCAAAATGTACAAAAAAGCTTTTGCTTGACTGAAATCAACAGTCAGTCCTTAAGAAACATGTTATACCTACGGTTGGAAAATAGAATGTCTAGCTTAAGTGAAGCTCATTCGCTGCATGGGTCAAATCTCCCGTATACATAATCTCTATATAAAATTAAACAAACTGACTATAGAACTACCCAGTACCTGAGTCTGCATAAACAAATTCACTCTAGGCAATTACATCCCATGGAATTACAACAAATGGTCCCACGCAAAACTATTTGCGATAGAAAAAGGTAAAAGCCCGAGTTCCAGGTAAATGGATCGATTATGGATCACTCACAACATGCAACAAACAATTTCCACGCATAGAACCAAATAGTATGAAAACAACCACAAGATCTAATTTTATCCTATCATTTTAAATTAATTACTAACATCTTTCCAGTTCCGTAAGAGATTTAAACCCAGATTAAACAGAAAAGAAAAACACAGAACTAAATAAAGATTTATGGCTACAAAGGAGAGCTGGCACAAGGTCTCCTGAATTCTACATAATGCTCATGGATTTCAATAAGTGAAACAAGGAAGCGATCCTTAATGAAATGGAACCGGAGAAACAAAGAAGAGGAAGAAGAAGTAGAGAGAAATGGGAGAAGGAAAAACTTACTCATCTTTGGTATTGTTATTATCATTAGTATCAGCATCACTAGAGGAGGAAGAAGAAGCGGTTCCATCAGAATCTGGGAAATCAAGGAATAATTTCAATAGAGTAATATTATTACAACAAGAAACAACCCGATTCCTCAAACGAGAAAAAGAAAAAGAAAATCTAAATAAGCGATTAGATTACGTACCTCCTCCATCCTCATCTTTTATTCCTCCTCCTCGAGTTTCTTCTTCACCTTCATCTCCATCTTCTTCTTCATCATCGTCGTCATCATCATTTTCTTCAGCTTTAACTTTCTGTGGTGGTGGTTGGTGATACTGATTACGTTGTTGTTGTTCTGAACTCTCTTCTTCTTGTTCAACTTCGAGACTGTCTGAACTTCTCTTCTGGGCAGGCATTGCTTACCAATTACAACTCCAGAAGTATGAGTATTAGTTTCTCTTCTATTGTGTTGGTTTGCTTTGTATTTCCGCTGAGAAAATATAAAGAGAGGAGAAAAAAGTGAATCGGGGTTGGAAGAAATAGAGGAATAGATTGAGGTTATATGCGTGTCGACTCGTCGGGATTTTTTTTTGGATTAATTGTTGTTTGGTACTTAGATTTTGACCAACTTTAGTATTTGGTCTAACATTTGTCCGACGTTATAGCTTGGTATCTAGATCGGACGTTAACGCACGTTGATTCTGCTAATGACGACGTGTTTAATTAATTTTTTTTATTTTGTTTGTACCCCTCCAAAATAAGAATATGTTCTTATTATATCCCCAACTCTTATTTTCACCTTCTTCAAGTTTTAGGGTTTCTAAACTGCATTACACGAACATTGGAGATGAACAAAGATAACCCAAAAATCTTCCATTCAGGATGCACACGTTACTGCCATTGAAAAGCGGGAATTTGATTGCAATGTGAAGTGATGGATGTTTTAACCCAAAAACAATAACCAAAAACTTCAAAACCAGTTTGGGAATTTTCTGCGTACATGATTCATCCCTAAACCCATTTATTTTCTCCATCAATACCACTTACAAGCATAACAGTAGGAAGAACACCAATTTCCAAATCAAACAAAACCACCACAATTTTCTGAATCATATCGAAATCCCAATTTCTAAATTAAAAAAAAAAAACCAAATTTTCTGAATCAAATCAAAACCCTAATTTCCAAATCAAACTAAACCCCAAGTCAGTTTGAAACCCCAATATCACCAAATCGAAACCCAAATTTATGAAACAAACAAAATTTAATTATTTGAATCAAATCAAAAACTCATAATCTCATTCTTCTCCACAACTCTGTCTCATGTTGCTCTTCTAACCCAACCATCAGAGTTCTTACTTGAACCACAAACCTCTCTACTTGAATCAGATTTCACACCCATCGACTTTTAAAACTTCTTCAGCACCAAAGTAACGAACCACACTCATAGTGAGAGTAAATAGACTAGCAACGGATGGAGATTTTTTTTTCTTAAACACTAATCAAACATCGATAAAAATGATTTTTGACTTTTAGGGGTTCGTTTAGAGAATCGATAATTATTTAGGGGTGTAGAAAAATAAAAAAAGTCAATAATTAAACACGTTATCGTTTAACTGAGTCAACGTGCGTCAGCGTCAAGTCCAGGTACCAAGCCCTACGTTGGACAAATATTAACCAAACACTAAAGCCGGTCAAAACCTGAATATCAAACACCAATTAACCATTTTTCTTTAAAAAATTTCTTCTTCTTTTGTACAATTTTTTTTTTTTTTAAAGAAAAGAAACTTTTATTAAACTTACTCCTCTATACTAGTGAGGAGATTAGAAATACAAAGAGGATCATCATGATTCCACCATTTAGTTACATTTTCAGAATTTGCATATTGACATAAGTCATGAGCAATTGCGTTTACGTCCATATGGACTGCCACAAATTCAATTTTTGCAAAATCTTTAATTCTGTCACGAATAGAAAGAACTATAGACTGGATGCTCCATGGGATTTGTTGAGAGTTCCCAATTATATTCAGAGTCGAATTCCTTCATGTTAACTGGGATTGCGGCAGAATAGTTAACTGCATTCTGTGAGTCGAAGAATTTAAAGTCATGAAGGGATTTATTGATGCAATTATCCACTCTGACTTGTTCTTTTTTAAAAATCCAATCATTTCCGGACTTCCAGATATTCCATAAAAGGCAGGCACCAAAGTTAAGCATAATACCCTTATCACGAAACTGAATCCAACCCTTGATAATGTTATTGACTTCACTGCACTTTACAAGAATTTCAATCGAGATAGGACTGGCCCGAATAACATTTTTTGCAAACTGACAATCAAACAAAATATGAAAGATCCTCTCTTCTTCCAAGCCACATATGGGACACTGACTTATCACCAGTTGATTGGACCTATTTATGTTTTGTAAGACTGTCATACCACTGTGAAGTATTTTTCATATAAATACCTAAATTTTGGGTTGGATATTGATCTTCTTCCAGAATTATTTCATGGAATCTCAGATAACGAAGAATTAGAAGGGACCATATCCACCAAGAATTTGTGACAAGATTTTGTTGAAAATTCACCAAATGGTGATCTCATCCAAACAAATCTATCTAACTGATTTTCATCTTGAGGGATGTAGATATTAGTTATAGCTTCCACCTCTGCCGAAGTAAATATCTCACTTAGTAACTCCAAATTCCAAGGCTATGTGGTTTTAAGAATTAAATCAAAAACCAAAAAGATTTGAGTAGAAATCATTGGTAAACCAATTAGTCTAAATCCCAACAAACCAGGAATCCATGGATCTTCCCAAACCTTGATCGATCTGCCATTACCTACAAACCAACAACAGTTGTTTACCAAGTTATCCCTTACCTCTAACATACTATCCCATGTAGTAGATATACCCGATGAGGCCTGAATATCCCAAAGGATATATTTTTCAAATATTTTGCTGAGAACAATTTCGCCCACATAGAGTCTTGATTGGTTAAGAATCTCCAAACCAGTTTAGTGACAAGTGACTTATTAAGTAACTCCATGTCTTGAATGCCTAATCCTCCATCTTCTTTGGCTCTGCAGACCTTTTGCTAGTTAATGAAATACATTCTCCTAGTGCCCATATCATGTCCCCACCAAAATGTTCTCTGAATCTTGGTGACACGGTTAGTAACCCCTTTAGGTAAGATATTAATACCCATGGAGTAAACTGGAATAACAGAAATGATATTCTTTGATAAAATTGTTCTACCATCCTGATTGAGGAAATACGATCTCCACCCAGCTAGCTTTGTGTCAAAGTTAGAGATCAAAGGCTCATAAGTGCTTAGTCTCTTGTCATACTTCAAAGGATAAGTTCCCAAATACTTTTCATCCACCAACATTTCTTTAACTCCTAGCTTATTGATTGTGTGCCCCTTATTTACATGACTTGAACCCATACTGAAGTAAATTGAAGACTTTGAATAGTTTATTACTTGACCTGAATACGAAGAATAACCATCAAGAAGAAGCTTTAACTGATTCACATTGAATTCAGAATATATTCCAAAGAAGAATATATCATCAACAAACATCAAGTGGCTAATCATTAGAGCTTGTCTGTTAATACGATAGCCACTATATAAACTCATATCTTCATCCTTTTCCAACATGAGAGAAAGTCCTTAGGAACAAATGATAAATAAGGATGGTGATAGAGGACACCCCTGTCGTAAACCTATGCCACTCTTGAAATTACCATGTGGTGAGCCATTAAGGAGTACAAAGAAAGTAGAAATAGTTACACATTCCATTATCAAATCATGCAAGTGGCCACTAATACCCATCATATGAAGCATATAACTTAAGTATGACCAAGACACTCGATCATATGCTTTTTACATGTCTAACTTGAGAGCAAAAACCCCTTTTTTAGCTGTAGACTTCTTTATCGAATGAAATAATTCTTTTGCAATAACAAGATTATCAGTTATTTGTGTTCCTTGAATAAATGCATTTCGAGACCAAGATATACAATTTTATAGATGTGGTTTCAATCTTAAAGCTATTAGTTTGGCTACAATTTTATAAAGCACATTGCATAAAGCAATTGGTCTGAAATCAATAACTCTAATAGAGGTTTTAGCTTTTGGCACCAACATTAAATGGGTATGGTTTAGGTGATCTGGAAACTTACCTATGCTAAAAATGTTCAGAATGAATTTAGTAGTTTCACCGCCAATAATCGACCAACACTTCTTGTAAAAAAGAACTGGATATCCATCTGGACCAGGGACAGCAAGAGAGCTCATGTTAACCACCACCTTCCAAATTTCCTCAGCTGCAGGAAGGCCACAGATTGAATTTTTGGATTCCACATTCAATATACATTGAGGAAAGGCCATGTTCAGAGGAGATTGAGTTGTTAATTCCACAAAAAAAGGTTATTGAAGAAGGACACTAGTTCTTGCGCAATCTCTTCTTTATCAGTAACCCAAGTGTTATCATCTCTCAAAAGATGAGATATTTTGTTTTTCTTTCTTCTTTGTTGGACAAATAAGTGAAATTGATTTTTGTTTTTATCTTAACCTCAACCACACTTGATTCATTCTTTGTTCCAAGTATGTGGATTCTATGATGATATAATCATTAAGTTGAGAGGTAATATCTTTCTCTCTCTGAATAGAGTATGCAGTAAGAGGTAAACCTTGGAAGTAAAGTAAACTTCTTTTAAAAATTTTGAATCTTATTTTTCACACAACCAATTTTGTTTTTACTCCAAGAAGTGAGGAAGGAACCCAAACATTTTAACTTGATAATAAGGTCATCAGTGAAATGAATATTCCAACTTTCCATAACTACTTTGAGAAAATCTAGGTGAAAGCACCAGAAAGCTTCAAATTTATAGCAAGGAGGATTTCTAGGCACATTCCTACAAGTATTTAACAATATGGGAGAGTGATCACTAGATATCCTAGGCAAGTGTAAAACTCTTGCCTTTTCAAAAAGTAAACATTATTCTGGAGAACCTAAACCTTTATCAAGCCTTTGCCTTATTAGATTAGAAAAATTTCTACCATTACTCCAAGTATAAGCTGTACCAGAAAAACCCAAGTCAAGGAGGTGATTTTGTTGAATAAAGTTGTTAAATATGGAGATTGTTGAATTAATTGATTGAACTCCGCCATATTTTTCTCTGAGGGAAGAAAGAGCATAAAATCTCCTATGAAACACTTTGGACCCACAATCTGTTGAGTATAAATAGATAGAAAGTTCTAAAAATCTGCTCTATCTGCAACCTGAGGTGGGCCGTAAATAAAGAAAAGGTTCCACATTGGATAAGTTCTAGCTTGTTTAAAATTGAGATGAATCAGATTTTTAGAAGAATAAACAACCTCAACTTCAATTTCCTTATTCCAAATGACCCATAAACCTCCACTTCTGCCTATTGAGGGAACAATATAGTTTTTTGAATAACCAAATTGATTAAGAATTAGATGAGAAGAATACTCAGATAGCTTAGTCACTAAAAGAAAAAAAATGCCAGGTTGCCATTCCCTAACCCCCAACAATTCCAGGCAAAGACTAATATGGACTGTGCGGCCTATTAGGGATAGCCACCAACTCCCTGTCGTCATTAGAATTCTCTGAGATTCTTCTATCCAATTTTTGTTGTGGGGTTCCATAATTTTAGCATGGTAAATCCTGCACTCGTTTAACACCTCTGGTATCAGCCCTGTTAGTTGATTCTGAAATAATGGCATTGCAAGCACTCCTAGCCATTGATTTCCATTTGCGACGCCTGGAATTGGATCTTGATTGGCCGGTATTCCATAAAACCCGCCCATTGTTATTATTTTGTGATTTGTTGTTGTACCTGGGAAGAAATTGATGTATGTCCTCATGAAGAAATTTTGAAGAAGAGTGCTGAACTTTAGAGTTCACTTTGGTACTCACAAACTTGAAACTTTCAGAATTTGTATTATAGATGTGATTAATGAGTCCAAATTCAGTAGAACTTAAATGTTGACCAAGATCGACAGATTTGCCTTTGCCAGAGAATAAATATTTCTCAAAGAGATTAAGATTAGGAACAATTGATGAATGAAAGAAATTATGATCAAAACTAAATTCTGGAAATAAGTTTTGTTTGAAAGTTCCACTAACCTGAATATTGTCAGTTATAGCAGTCTTAGATGGTTGTAACTTTCAGGGGTAAATTCAGAGACATAAAACTTATGGAGAGTTCTCCATGTTTTCTGTAGAAGTTCTCTCACACTGTTGATTTGAAAGGTCCTTGGAGAGACAATACTCAAAACTAAACAGTTTTGATAATCCACTGAGGTATTTTCGATTGGGGTATCCACATGAACACCTTTGTTTGGATTATGTTTGTACAATAGGGTATCAAACTTATTGATGATTTTTATTGTGGAAGAATTTTACAGAGAGTTTGTGGAGATATGAGAGCAATTTGGATCAGTTTGAGACATTTTGAAGAGATTTTTTTTTTGAAAATAAGATCCAAAGGATAAAAAGGATAGGCGTGAAACCTATATAAGGATACCAAACGGTTATTATTTAGGAAATTGAAAGACAAACTTTTCCATTTATTGATTCATGGAAGAATCAGAAATAAATCCAAAGATCAGGGAAAAACCAGTAAGAACCAAATATGAAAAATTTCCTTCAAATTTAATATTGGTTGAATTTTAAATATAAGAGATTAATTACTTTACATCATTCGAGATAAGATATACAATGATTGAGAAATCACTAATGAAGATTGCTAATGATTGGTAATGATTAAAAATTGTAAGACATATTCAGAAATTGATCATCAAGAAAGATAATGATTTTCGGAAGAGAAAGGAGAAAAAAAAAAGAAAATTAATATTTATTTCTATAGCCAATTAAGATCGAAGGAGGCAGGCACATGTACTGGTTTTGTTTTTTTGTCTCCTTATTAGTTTTTTACCCTGGGATGCACAAAAGATTGTTACAAAATCTTTTTTTCTTGAAGATATATTATGACTACCATGAGACACAAGCCCAAGGAGAAATCATGTAGTTAGGAAACCTATCTGAGCTATCTAATATCAGATGATATGCTTAGAAAAAAATAAATTAAAATAAAAATAAAAATCTAATATAGGATGATCATGATAAACTTGTGCATCAATAAAAAAAATAAAAGATCATATCACCTTATTATTAGATTTATATGCTAAAAGGTGTGAATTAATACACAAATGAAAGATATTGCTTCAGTTATTACTGAATTGAAAGATTAAGAGCAAACACTATGATGAAAGATATTGATTCAGTTATTACTGAATTGAACAATGGATTCATAAGTTGATTGTTTTCCCAGTAAGAAACTTTCTACATAAAACACGTATGTTTTCTTTCAATTCTTCTTTACTATTTTCTTCTTCTCTTAAACAACTTTTCAGAAGAAAACATCGAGGCATCACAAGCAACATATCAACATTGTACAACATCGGTGTTTCTACTCTCGATGCTCAACCAGTTGTAAACCATTGCAGGTTTGGATATTTATCATAAGTTTTCATTCTTAAAATGACGCTAAACTAACATATGGTATAACTGAGAGGTGGTGACATTCCACCAATATATTTCATTTCCCTGTATTTAAAATAGGCTTTACTATATGGGATTTCACACAACTAGCAGGTATATCCATTGCAAAGGGAACTCTCATACAATTGTAAGAATTTAAAAACAACACATATTGGTAAGATATGCACAATAATATATTGATTTTTTGCTCCTTTTCATTAAAGATAAAAACAAAAACAAAAAGGGATGCATAAGAAAATCAAGAAGAAGTGAGACCAGAGCTATACATCACGATGACTGATGAAAATAGAAAGGAAAGCAGAAAGAAGTTTATGGTTAAGAAAGGGATTAGGTTGAGTGTGATTATAGGATATCTCAATTGTAGAAAATATGAATACAACAGTGGGCATTACCAAGAAATTGCTCGGTGGTTTATTTTTTGGATGGTGGGTAATATACTCATGCCAAACAATAGTAACATTGTTCATAGATCCTGTCTTAGAGCATTTGAAGACTTGGAAAAAATCAACACTTATGATTAGGGGTGCACAAAAAACCGAAAAACCGGGCCGAACTGTACCACTAATAAACTGAACCGAGCCGAACCGAAAATCTAATGGTAATCAATGGTTTTAGATTTAAAAAAACCGATTAACCCCGGTTCGTTTTTGGTTTACACCTAAAACCGAACCGAACCGATTCAGTTTAAACCGATTGTTAAGGACCATAGGATGATAGATCTACGGTCGGGGACGTTGTTACTCTACAGCCGATCGATTAAACCGAAGCCGATAATATTAACTGTTAGATTAAAAGTAAGATACTAAACTAGTATATAAACGAAATTTTCTAGGGTTTCTTTCATTTTTCTCTTTGCGACTCTCTCTTCTCTTCCCCTCTTTTACATCTCTTCTTCCCCTCTCTTCTCTGCTAGTTTCTCTCGTTTCAAGCTCCTTTTTCTATTTCTCTGCATACATCACTTTATCGACCACTGAGTATAACTCAGTCTCCCGTCTCTCCCATCACCTTGTTTTCAATTCTTCTTCATGAATCCATCACCAATCAGAAACCCATCATTCATCTATCCATTACATCTTATTCTTGAACTCAAAAACAATTTCTTCTCAACCAGCGAAAACCCATCTCTCTAATTTCTTCTCGTTGTTTCTCTCTATCAAAAACAACTTCATCTCATGCCCGCGTAAAATCTTGGGAGAAGAACTGGTCCGAGGAGAAGAGTGTGTTAGGTAGGGAGTTTGATGGGTTACGGAGAAGTTAAACATAGTAAATGAAGGTGCAGAGAAGATGGTTTTGATTGTTGTTCCGAACGGAGCTGAAATTGTTGGTCGCTGGTGGTTATAGTAGAGAGCAACAAAGAAGATGTGTTGTGGGTATGAATAGTTACTTCCACACCACTCCCGAATTATAGGTATGTCCATGTGCAATTATTGCTTTGGTGGATTATTTTTTCTTGAGCTTTGAGAAAGTAACATATTCCATGGTAGGTGAGCAGGTCCACTATGTCATGATGTGTTTCAAGAAAAAAAACCTCTAATCAAGAAGTTTCTTTGTTTCACTGTTTTTGTTTGAATGATGCTAATGTTGTTGGTTTACATTTCAACCACAGATTTTGGCTCCACTACCAATTGGATTTGCAGTATTTTTGGTACATTTGGCTACCATCCCCATCACTAGAATTGGTATTAACCCTGCTAGAAGTCTTGGTGCTGCCATCATCTTCAACAGAGCTCATGCTTGGGATGACCATGTAAACACCCTTACCTCTTCATGCTACAGAATTCAATGGATGCCCAAATGTTATTACCTACTAGTACCCTTTTTACTGACTCTCTTTTTTGTGGTTTTGTGTTGCAGTGGATCTTTTGGGTTGGACCATTCAATGGAGCTGCCCTTGCAGCATTGTACCATCAAATTGTGATCAAAACTATTCTATTCAAAACAAAATGATATGAAGATGATGATTTCATCTGGATTTGAAGCTGCTGCTTTGGGGAGTTCAGTATTTTGTGCATTATTTTGAAGGGTGCCTTTTGTTTTTAAGTAACATTGAATAGTTAGTAACATTGAATTAGTAGTGTTATTTGTTCTCTTATTCTTATTTATGAAAAATTTGTTAAATCTGAAAGTAATCGGTTAAAACTGAAACCGAACCGGTTAAAACCGAAACCAAACTGAACCGAAATTCTTAATGGTAATACTCGGTTTTCCAAACCGAAAAACCGAGACTATCGGTTTCGGTTATGTCTGGGTCAAAAATCGAACCGAACCGAACCGTACCATGTGCACCCCTACTTATGATTGGGGTTCGGCTATATTCACAAGAATATAATTGAGTTTGAATAGTAGTATCGTATTCGAAAAGTGAATGGAGTTCTTTTGGTATCTACTAAAGGTATGCGTCTACTTATGTAGTTTATTTCGTTGTCGTTGAACGTTTGTTTGGAATAATATGTAATTGTTTATGTTTTTGCAACCTTGATTTTGGTGGTACTTACGTCTACTACATCCCAACATAAGACAACTGAGTGTGTGAGGAATTAGATCCATGGTCGGCTGCTCGTATGTATGACGACACCCAAATACTAATGAGAAGAGGTAAACAAATTGATATCGGTATTTCTCATTCATTGGTCAACATTCTTACCCAAATAGATAATATAAATTGTTATATGGTACAATGGATGTCATGGTCATTGAATCCATGTAGCAACAATGAAGATGTTGCATGGGATAGAAAAATATCTGAGGGGTATAAGGTGTTTATTGATCCATATGACGAAAACATCTTGTACCTTGGAAAATGGTGCCTCCTTCAAGTCACTGGAGAAATAGTAGTGTCGGTTGATCCCGAGAAAAACTGAAATAACTTGAACATCCGTGGGTATATTTCCCGTGAACGTAATACCTTACACTTCGATGTGGTTGAGGATAGTGACTATGACATATTTTGGAAGGAAAAATATGTTGGAAGGTATACACATAGTGTTGAGCATGTTCAGAATCGATTTGTGTATGGTTTGAAAGTTCCTAACATCCGTGAACCACCAGATGTAACCTAATCCACGTACACACCATAAATTTTTTATTAATTATAAAATTTATTTTCATTGATTGTTGGATGATTTATATCCTCTTCTCGCCTATAAAAATAACTTGAATTTTTCATTTCAACTTACACCAGAAGCATCTACTATCCTGCCTTATTTTCCCTCTTCCTGCTTTGTTTTGCGCACTGCTTGTTTACTTCCCTTCTGTAATCTATCTTGCTGTTAAGTTCGTTTGAGGGTGATTTATATTGTGCTTATACAAATCATAACGGGCAGTTATATCTTGGACACTCCGCTGTGGGGGTATATCATCTCTCATTCTTGAGGAGTACCCGTGGACTATTGTGTAAAGGACAATTTGCTGAGCATGTGGCTCTGTCCTTTGTGTGCATATCATTCAGAGATTTTATTAACGTTAACATCTTCTGTTTTAGTATTTTTATTGTTGCAGATACAACAATCTTAACACAATATCACTTCTTCTGTAACAATGGGTAAAAATGATGTTGACATACCAGAAAAATTCAGTGGGAAGGATTTCAAAAGATGGCAATCAAAGATGTTGTTTTTCCTGAGTTTTCATATGTTAGATGAACTTGTTCTGAAATCGTTTGATGAGGGTTTGAATGATGCTGGAAATGAAAGGGAGTTGGAAAATTGGGTTAGGCAGAATTATATGGCTAAAAATCACATTCTGAATTGTTTAGAAGATGCACTGTATGATTTTTATAATGCAAAAGATAACTTTTCTGCTTTTCATTTATAGGATGCTTTAGAGGAAAAATACCAAGTTGAAACTGCCGGAAGTAAGAAATTCTTGGTAGCTAGGTTCTTGGAATATAAAATGTCCAATGGCAAATCTGTGGTTGATCAATTCCTTGAACTCCAGCGTATTATCAATGAAATTCTTGTTGAAGGCATGGTGGTAGATGAAACTTTTCAAGTGTCTGCTGTGATTGAGAAATTACCATCTTCCTGGTCCGAATACAAACGTAGATTGAGACATGAAACTGGTGAAGTCAGAATGGTTGATTTGGGTAAGAAGATTCAAGTGGAAGAGTTATTGTGCTCCAAAGACAAGAACGTATCTTCTGCAAGGGACATGTCCAACATGGCTCATGTAATTGAACACAAATCTTCCAATACTGAAAAGGGCGAGAGCACCAAATGCAACCCTAAATTTGGTCATCACAAGAAAGGTATATTTCAGAAACCCAAATCTGGCATTGGTAAAATTAAAGGTGCTTGTTATGTTTGTGGAACTTCTGGCCATATGGCAATACATTGTAGAAACGTAAGGACTTTAATAATAAGAAAAACAATGCTAATTTGGTTGAAAGCAACAAGAATGATTTTTCTGGTACGATGTCTGAAGTTAATTTGGTAACCAATGTGAGATACTGGTGGGTAGGCTCTGTCGTTACCAAGCATGTCTGTGGAAACAAAGATATGTTCACCTCCTATCAGAAGGTAGGAGAAGGGGAGAAACTTTACATGGGTAACTCATCTGTAGCACAGGTTGCAGGAAAGGCAGAGTTGGGCTAAAGCTCACTTCTGGCAAGACTCTCATATTGAATGAAGTTCTTCATGTTCCGGACATCTGCAAAAATCTTGTTTCTTGTGGTGTTTTAGATGATAAGGGTTTTAAACGTGTTTTTGAATCTGGGAAAGTTGTTGTCACTAAGGGTAAGGATTATGTAGGTAAGGGTTATAAGACTGAGGGTCTCTACAAACTTAATGTAACCTCTAATGAAATGAATAAAATTGATTCTTCTGCTTATGTTTGTGTGTCATTAAATGTTTGGCATGGTAGACTTGGACATGTAAAATATGCTAAAAAACCTTTTAGAAAAAGTGTTCAAAGAAATTCTAAACCCTTAGAATTAATTCATTCAGACCTAGTTGACATGAAATCAGTTCAAATTAGAGGTGGTAAGAAATGGTTTGTCACTTTTATAGATGATTGTACGAGGTACTGTCACATATATTTGCTTAAAGGTAAGGATGATGCTTTAGAAGCCTTTAAGATGTATAAACTAGAAGTTGAAAACCAAATGAGTGATACCATTAAAACTGTTAAGTCTGACCGTGGTGGTGAGCTTGCTATGTTGATAGACACATTTATGTGTCTTATTTGATCTCATATTTGTATTAATAGTTCTCATATTTTGTACTAATATTATTATTTTATGTGTTTTTTAGGTATTTTTTTGGAAATAAACAATTGTGGAAAAGATGGTTTGAAAATGTTAAAAGTACCTCAGAAAAGTGTTAAAGGCACCCAAAAATTGTTAAAGGCACTCGTGAGATGGATAAGGGCACCCTACTCTTGGATTGGGGCACCCTCTTTTTAAAAATCAAAAATTGGCGGGAATAGCTTCTTCTCAAATCTGCGTGGATTTATTGCAAATATTTGGAGAAGATTTTGTGAAGTTAAGACAAGGATATTCATTCCTTGTTGTTCACGACCAAAAGACACAAAATCGTATCAGATTGAAAGTCTTATTCTCGGAAAGTTTGAAAATAAGGAAGAAACTATTCTCGGTAGTTTGGTTTAAAAGAGAATATTATGAAGAGATATTATCTCCTTGAAAGTTCGAACAACATCAAATCGAGAAAAGAACATGTTTAAAGATAATCAAATTCGATTTTGAAGAAAATATTCTCGGGTGTTAAAAAAAAGAGAAACAATAATGGCCGTGATCTTTTTCTCATTAAAACAAATGATTCAAGAGAAGATTTGATGTGGGTTATTGCTCTAATATAAATAAAAGAGATGTGAAAGGATTTGGGGGGGGGGAGGGGCTGGAGACCCAGAGCACCGAAAAAAACATTCCAGGAAAAATAGTTTTCTGCTGGTGAAAGAGAAGAGGAAGAACATAAGGCGTCAGAGAAGTGTCACTGACGAAGGCACTGAAGCAGTTTTACTTCAACAACACCTGAAGTCCGTTCATTTTTCCTGTTTTCTTTTCTTTTTCTGTAACGCAGAGAACACTTCTCTGTAACGCTTATAAGCGTATCAAATATCATGTGTTACTGTTATTTCACCATTGTAAGCACTTTTTGAGCAATGAATGAGTATTTTGAGAATGTTTTCAACATGAGGAGCTAAACCCCTTTGCTGAGGTGATGTAGGAAGCCATTGTTCCAAGAAAAGTGGTATATTTTTATTTTAATTAGTTTTTGCAATTTCTTTTATGATTAGTTGCCTTGATTAAAAATTTATTTAATGATTTTTATTAAACAGTTGTGATTTCGTTAGATGGTACATGCTTAGCCTAGGTTTTAGATGTTCCATGCTTTTGATATACAATTGTTATTTTGAGAATCTACTTTTGCAACATATTAGAATCAAATTAAATGTAAGAATTGCATAATTATAATTATTGAATTGAATCACTTTAATTGCTTAATGGTGAAATCCATAACCTCAGTATTTGTTAATATTATTTTCATATTTTGTGTCTATTTTTAGTTTAAAATTAATTTATTAAACTTAAATTCAATCTTCGCAAGTTCGAGCGAACGACACTTTATTTACCTCTATTACAAAACCATCAATTTTTGGCGCCGCCGACGCGGACTTGCTTATAGATTTTTTTTTAGATTAATTAGTTTAGTTAGATTTTTATTTTATTTTTTATTTTTTCTATTTTACGTCTTTTGGGTATTTTCTTTGTATTACAGGTTTTGGATCAAAAAGAAATTGAAGTTAATGATTATATTGATTGAGTAAAGACTTGGAGTGAAAGACAAAGCGAAAAGAACGAAAAAAGAAGACAATATTTTTTTTTTAGTTAATCTTTTTTAAATTTTTTTTAGGATTTTTCTTTTTCTTTTTAGAAAACTGTATCAAGAAATTCATATTATTTTTGTAATTATTTTAGTTATTTTTCTGTTTTTTCTTATTTTTGGACTTTAGACTTTGGACTATTGAACTTTATTATTAATTTTGAAACCCTACGGAAGGGTATTTAAATATAAACTGCATCAGGGAAGGACGACAATTACGATATTGTCTCGGCCCCTCAGATTCGTACACTGACACAGGAGTTGGTGGCCCGAGTCGACTTCAACGGTTCATCGCCCGTCTGGAACGAGAGGTAAAACTCGATCAACCCACGAATCCCCTGCAAGTGGGTTTACTGTATTCTTTCGTAATGCATATATGTTGAGGACTTGAATACGGAATTTACTTTTCTAGTAAAGGGCAGAAACTGTCCACATAAGATAAGAGTTCGGATTTCATCACCGTATCCTTTCTGCCCGACTTAGGAACACGTTACCTACGCGAACCTAAGCCTAAAATTTGACTAGAAAGAGACCTATAGGGTAACGAACTTATTGGAAAATCATTCAAAAGGACTGTATTGGTTACTTTGTTAGCCTAACTTAAACTTCAGGAAGATTATTTTAAGTTGATTGGAGCCGCCTTGTAACCCAAGGAAAAGTTACCAAAGAGGCAGGGTTATCAAAGCTCCTTAGAGCTTATCCTGTTTCTATTCGACTTAATCTAATTCGAATCGTTCTGAGAGATTCGCTAAAACTGTAACTAGTTGCCGTTTGGAAGAATAGAAGTTGGTCTAGAAACAATCTAAGTGGAGCCATCATGCTTTTTGCTAGATTCAATAGGTTTGATTTGGTTGAGTCGGCCTTGCTTGTGTATGTTTAGAACCCCTTCCGGTAGGATTTATTTTTAGAGTTTATTTTTGTATATATTAAGAAGTTTTTGTTAGAAAATGTTGAACTATTATGAGGACCAATACAATAAATATCCGACTGAATTTCAAAATAGACATTATCCATACTATCAACATGGTATGGATAGTAGTCGGGACCACCACCAACCTTTTGGAGGTTATTGCTCATACCAAGGTGATCCCAATTACTATTCGTACATACACCCGTCTTATGAACATAAAAATGAGAAAAATTCGAGTTCTTTGTCTTGGAGGGATTCCCTAAAGCAGACGCAAAATAATCCTCCTTATGAACCTATTATGACTCTAGAAGAATCACTCAAGAAGTTAACTGAGATAACAAATTGTTTTAAATTAAGTGTGTATGGAACAAATAGTCCTCCTTATGAACCTATTATGACTCTAGAAGAATCACTCAAGAAGTTAACTGAGAATACAGATAGGTTTGTTTTAGAGACAAAAGAATGAATTGCTCAAAATAATCTTAATTGCCAGTACAGTGTTTCCACTTTTACCCTTGATATAATGATAATTATTCACCTAGTCAAGACGACGAGGATAGAATTGGTAACACTACTTATTTAGACGAGGTTCAAACATCTTCATTATTATGATGATGAGGATAGTATTGGTGAAGAACTTGAAATATACAGGCAGAGTGATCAAGAAATTGTCACTCCAATTGTGCTTCATGGTGATAGTGTTATTTCTGTTTCAAATCCAAATAATTTTAATGATTATTCACCTATTCAAAAGGAAGAGGATTTGACTAGAGATACTACTATTTTAGAAGATGATAGAATCTTAGAGAATTTTAATACGATCGAGGAAGTTGAGTGTAGTTCTGACCTTAAGGACCCTAGAAACCAACAAACAGTTTTTAGTCCATCTGAGAGTAATGTCCACTCTAAGTTTGGGGGTACCGATGATTCTTTTTCTTGGAGGGATGCCCTCAAGAAGTTGAAAGCTAGTGATCCAAATACCTTTGTAGAAGAATCACCTCTAATGATATATGAGAAGTATTATAAACACACACCGCCTAGTTTGGAGCAAAGATTGAGAGTTCTGGAATGCCAGAGATTATATGCTGATGATGATCAGTCTTGTAGTGACTCTCCGTTCCACACAGAATATATAGATGACCCTGTGGATGATTGTGTAGATGATTTGCCTAATTCCATAGATTAATCTATCTCACAAGATCATTCACCCAACTTAGAGGTTGTTTCTAGACCCATAGACTTCCAAAAGTTACCTACGGAAGCAGGCATTGAAGCAGTCTTACTTCAACAGCACCTGAAGTCCGTTCTTTTCTCCTGTTTTCTTTTCTTTCTCTGTAACGCAGAGAACACTTCTCTGTAACGCTTATAAGCATATCAAATCTCCTGTGTTACTGTTATTTCACCATTGTAAGCACTTTTTGAGCAATGAATGAGTATTTTGGGAGTGTTTTCAACATGAGGTGCTAAACCCCTTTGCTGAGGTGATGGAGGAAGCCATTGTTCCAAGAAAAGTGGTATATTTTTATTTTAATTAGTTTTTACAATTTCTTTTATGATTAGTTTCCTTTATTAAAAATTGATTTAATGATTTTTATTAAACAGTTGTGATTTCGTTAGATGGTACATGCTTAGTCTAGGTTTTAGATGTTCCATGTCTTGAACAGAGTACCCTTTAAAGGATCAGACAGAACTCCATATGAGTTATGGAAAGGTAGACAACCTTCTTATGCATACTTTAAAGTGTGGGGGTGTTTGGCTAAGGTTTCCATTCCTCCCCCTAAGAGAACCAAGATAGGACCCAAAACTGTTGACTGTGTCTTCATAGGGTATCCTTAGCATATTACTGCATATAGATTTATGGTTGTAAGTTCTGAAATTTCTGAAATTGGTGAAAATACTATAATGGAATCTAGGGATGCTGTGTTTTTGAAAATGTTTTTCTATTGAAATCTAATTCTCGCATGATATGTGTTGATCCCCTAGATGTCCCTTCGACCAGTCAGACATTACCTTTAGAGGAAGATGAAGTTGAATTTGAGCCTAGAAGAGGTAAAACACTTAGAACTGAAAAATATTTTTGGCCAGACTTCATAACATGCTTAGCTGAGACTGATCCACAGACTTATAGAGAAGCCATGACTTCTTCTGAAGCTCCATGGTGGAAAGAATCTGCCATTAGTGAAATGGATTCCATTACACATAATGGTACGTGGAAGATTGTAGATTTACCTCTAGGGTGTAAACCCATAGGTTGTAAATGGATCTTCAAAATAAAACGTAAGGTAGATGGAACTGTGGAAAAATACAAAGCTAGATTAGTATCTAAAGGCTATAAACAGAAAGAAGGTGTAGATTTATTTGATACTTATTCACATGTTACGGGAATTACTTCCATTAGGATGTTAATTGCTAGTGCTGCCATTCATAACCTAGAGATACATCAAATGAATGTAAAGACAGCTTTTCTAAATGGTGAATTAGATGAAGAAATTTACATGGACCAACCTGAGGGATTTGTAGTAAAAGGTTGTGAAAACAAAGTTTGTAAACTGAAAAAATCTTTGTATGGTTTGAAACAAGCACCTAAACAGTGGCATGAAAAATTTGATCATGTAATGATTTCTAGTGGTTTTAAAATCAATGAATCTGACAAGTGTATTTATACTAAACTTGTGAATGATGCATGTGTGATTGTATGCTTGTATGTTGATGATATGATTATACTTGGTACAAACATGGATGTAATTAATTCTACAAAGAACATGCTAAATGAGAACTTTGAAATGAAAGACTTAGGCCCCGCTGATGTGATCTTAGGGATGAAGATTAGAAGAATACTAATGGATATAGTCTTAGTCAATCTCATTATGTTGAATCTGCGCTTAAAAAAATATATAATCAGTTTGATTGTAAACCTGCTTGTACTCCGTATGATCCTTGTTGTAGACTCAAAAACAATAAGGGTAATGGAGTTTCACAACTTGAATACTCACGTGTTATAGGAAGTCTGATGTATTTGATGAATTGTACGAGACTGGACATTGCTTATGTTGTGAGTAGGTTGATTAGGTACACCTGTAATCAGGGGCAGGAGCATTGGGATGTACTTATTAGAGTGCTAAGGTACTTGAAATACACTTTGAACTTTTGTTTAAAGTATGAGAGATACCCTACAGTCCTTGAAGGATTTTGTGATGCAAAATGGATACCAGACTCAGAGGAGTCTAAGTCTACGAGTGGATATGTTTTCACTCTAGCAGGTGAGTCTGTATCTTTGAAGAGTTCCAAACAGACATGTATAGCTTGATCCACTATGGAATCGAAGTTTATTGCGTTAGATAAAGCAGGAGAGGAAGCCGCTTGGCTAAGATGCTTTCTAGAAGACATTCCTCTTTGGCATAGGCCTGTGCCAGCTATATCTATACATTGTGATAGTCAAGCTGCAATAGCTAATGCTAAAAACAACAACTATAATGGGAAGTCTATACACATTCGTAGAAGACACAATTTCCTAAAACAACTAATCTCAACTGGCGTTATTTCTATTGACTTTGTGAGGTCTAATGAGAATATCGCATACCCTTTGACGAAAGGTTTCTCCAAGGAGTTAGTTAGTAATGCATCGAGGGGGATGGGGCTTAAGCTCATCAAAATACACTTGCCATGAAGGACACTCAACCTTGATGACTGGAGATCCCAAGATCAAGGTTTCGAATGAGACAACTAATTTGTGGTGGGTTAAAGGAAACACTATCAGAGAATTTCATTCTCTGTCCCTTCCCAATGGTGTAGACGTGATAGTGTGACTGCATGTGAGGATGACCTTTTATTAAGTCTTAATGAGTTATATATAGTTTCAATTTAAGATTGAAGTGGGGTGTAGCAGTAAACACTCTTGATAGAAATCACCTATCTGAATGAGGAAGTGGGCCGCTTCCTCTGAGAACTGAGCTGATTCTCTAGAGAATTCTGAGAAACGGGATATGTCCAGGGACAAAATGGACACAACGGCACGAACTTAACAGCACCTAGAGAGATATCTCGCATGTAAGCTATTGATGAACTACACCAAACGATGGCAGTTCAAGACATCGTGTTCAGTATCCATCAAGTAGTTCCGGTAATTTCTCACTAAGCAAAGGTTCAAGACCTTATGGACACCTATTGCCTAAGAGGTATTTCTCGTTTTCTGATTTCTGATTTTATCGGGTTTTTCATTCATGTGGGGGATGTTGGAGAAAATGAATTTGAAATGATTTGTTAAATTAAATTATTGGTCTTGGTAGGAATGGATCTTAGGACCAATGGGTCACTAAGAGACACTATCTCATTTTTTGGGTGGAAACATCATTTCCATTTTCACTATTTTGTGAATGAAGAACCTTTAGTTAGTCCCACATTGGACAAACTAGAGATGTGTTCTCCCTTTATTACCACAAAATTTGCAACTAAGGGAGGGTCCTTAGGGTTTAGAAGCTTTTGTGGTTGGGGGAGGACTAAGGAAATTGGCTAGTTGATTCGCACCGAAGCACGCACGCGGGTTTACGAGCTTGCGTGAGCTGGCGTGTGCTTGGCTACGGTCCAATCAAGACTTACCGTTTTTTTAAAATAATTTTCTAAAATGAAAATATTCTTAACGGTTTAATTAACGTGATTAATTCACGAAATTAATCTTCATCAATGCAAAATCAATTCTCATTAATGTGTTTTAATTTTCTTCTCAAAGTTTTGCCTATAAAAGAAAATCATTCTTCTCTATTTCAACTCACTCCAGAGCAAGCTACTATCCCTAGCTCTTTTCCCCTCTTCTCGCTTTGCTTGCGCACTTTGTTTGTTTATTTCCCTTCTTCTATCTAAATTGTTGTTAAGTTCTAGAGGTGGTTTGAGTTATGCTAATTAAAACCATAACGGGCAGTTCTATCCTGGACACAACTTCTCTGTTGGGATATAGCATCTCTCATTATTAAGGAGTACCCGAGAACTATTGTGTTAAGAACAATTTACTGAGCAGGTGGCTCTGTCTAAATGTGTGCATCATCATCAGAGTGTTTATTATTTTTCTAACGATAACATTTTTTTTTTTCTGTTTAGTCTTTTTCATTGTTACAAAAACAATATATGTTACCACCTTTACATTTTCCTGATTCAAGAACGAATTTGACAAACCATTTCAAATCAAAATATTTAAATTATGCTCAGTGGGTGGAAACATATATTGCGGCGTTTATTCACATGACAGTTAACAAATTGTTTGCAAATAAATGTAATTTCTGTACTATGAGGAGACCTCACAAAGGTAATTTTAAAGTACGAAGATGCACAGTCACCAAGATGTCGTTGGCAATGTACACAATTCCTTTCGATTGCAAAAAAGTGAAACTATATAGCCAAAATCTTTTGGCAGCCGAATAGGTACATTCCTTCTATCCGCAATTTGGATTAGTTTTAAGGAAGATCCAAAAAAATTACCGAAACAACACATAGTTCATTCTTAAATCCACAAATGCATGTCCACTCTAATTCTCAAGTCAAAAACCGTAAGAAATTGATAAATGAGAATTTCTTTTGACCGCAACCATATACATCCATTCTACCCAACCTATCACTCCATGTCTAACACCAAAGTGAAATTTACAGGCAACAATACTCCATAAGCAGAATCAGCAAAATGAAGCTGCATTTAACGATGAAGCTGACTTTGTAGTGACAACCATTTTGTATGAAATGAAAAGTTATAGAATTGGGATGTTCAGCATCATACCTAAAGTAATCAAAAAATAGATAATCATTGTTGCCGCCTTTATTAGAGGAAGTAAATCCTAACATACAATTTTTTTTTTAAAAAGGGTTTCAGTTAAAAATAAAAATACTAATAAAAAAAGAGTTATGATCAAAAAATAAGAACAATACAGTACTATTGATAGAAGTACATACCCTGGCCACCGCCTTTGTTGCCTCCTTGCCGTGTTTTCCTTCCGAAGTCATATTCCTGCTCTTTTCCGTGACTTCCTTTCACAAATACTGAATGCATATAAGCTTGGTGAAAAAAATCAAGTATTGTATACGGGTGTGTGTCCAAATCTCTAAAATATCGACAATTCAAGAGGAAGTAATATATATCAACCTACTCACTAAATAAGTCGATGTTACAACTGGAAGTCTTACTTTAAGAAACGATCCTGTCGAGCGATGCTAAATGAACAATTAAACAAAAAAAAATGTTAAGAATATGGTCGACAAATTCACTGGAAGTAATGAAAAATCTCCAATGATAAGATGGAAAAAACGACATGCCAAAATTTAAACGTAGACAATTCATTTTATGGCCAAATAATAGTGAGGTTGCAGAATGCCATACCGTTCCGTAATCAAGTAAGGCAAAGCATAATGTGGACTAATGAAATATGAATGTAATGAAATATGAATGTAGAACTGTACGTAGTTACTACTTTTGGGCTAAACAAAGTCATTAAGGATATGAATATCAAATTAACAAAATAAGAAATAAGCACTGCATAATTGTGCCGCAAACCCATATACACCATTAAGTCATATTTTACAAAGAGAGTCTGTACTGTTTTATATGTCACTTTTGGAGAGAGACTAATTAAGTGGTTAGGAAAAAACAACAAATCATTATTGTTACCTTGAGTAAATAGATTTTCCCCTCCCTGTAATCCATAACTTGCCCATGAAAGCAGCATCACAGCGAGATCATTTTGGTGGCCATCTCTTTGTCCATCCACATGGTCAGTTTGTTACTCATTAGTTTTCCGGAGCAATACCATACCCGTCAAAGAGTTTCCGTTCAGAGTTTTTGCGGCTGTGTTTGTGGACCATTTGGCTTGAGCCGTCATATAAAGTTACCCATGTTCTCTTCCAATTCCTTCAGCTTATCCTTGATCAAGTTCACATTTAACATGAGACCTTTACAGATGAAGGCAAAACTGAATGAAGGAGAAGAGAACATATGGGTGTGTTTTTGTAGCACAAACCAGAAACCATGCAATGGCATTTGAAAAGAAGGAAAAGATCCCAGCAGCAATCATAAGTTAAAAGTCTTTGCATGGTCGAAAGCCCATCATCATAGTCTCTCCAACTCATTTGTTTATGCCTGCAGTTCCACTGAAAACAAATATACGCACGACCATTTAAGGGTAGTAACAAAACTAAGAGTTCTAATATCACCACCTTCGACTTCATTAAAACTCATGCCATGATTTTCAGACTCTGTACACCAACCAACAACTATTGATTCGTACACCGATCAATAACAAAAAGTGAAATATGAGGGTTACAATCAATGAAAACCCCTAGATAACAAAAACATTAAGATCAATTTCTTCACCTCTAATATCAGTATTCATGAGAGCTCCCATTGCCGCAACCATTATTACCAACTGATTATACCTGCAAAATAAATAACAAATTAAAATAGATTAGACATCAAAACCATGAATTTCAAGCAACAAAAGAAAAACAAACAACCCTGGAAGCAAAAAGCAAAGCGTAAACAATGAAATCTGGCTCTTGCTCGAGTGCCTTGTATAGGGAGTGACCAAACTCAAAATATCTATAAAACAATTATTTGGTTTTGGAAATAGTATCTATCGATATCTTACAATTTATTATAATTTAGATTAACCACTATTTTGATTACAAAAGACAATTAAAAAAGAAGAAAGGAACATAAATTCACCGTAAATGCTAGTTTCCCCGAAGATTTTTTCTCGAATTTTCTCCCGACTGAGACAAAAAGGATGGTCCACCTTCATCTTTTACCATCTCAATGACAGAGAGTTTGGATGAGACCATTGGATCCCCTATTCGGGAAAACATTCGGGAGGAGATTCGGGGAAACTAGCATTTCTCTAAATTCACCACGTACATGATTACGGAAGAACCTATGTTCAGTAACAAATGTAGGACTTCCAAAGTTAGCTAAATACTTAATTTAGACGAAAAAAATTCACTATGTCCCGTAAAGTTAATAATAAATAGAAATCTATTTTTAGATCAAGATTTTAATATAATTTTGTTCTAAATATAAAAATTAATTAAAATATTTTTATATAAGACACTAAAAAACAAATCCATGCATATATAATATATCTCTGTTTATTTTTTGATTTTTTTCTCCATATTTGCCTGTCCTATAAAACCTATTTTTAGTAATCCAGTTACTACAAATCCGATGATCGGGATTTTATGCAAACTACGTAAACGTGGTGTAAGAATAATAAAATAAATATCAACCAATCAGGATAAAATGTTTCGTCGATCCACCAACACAAAAGAGGGTGAACGCTACCGTCCAACGTGGAACAAAAGATCAATTTAACTTTAAAAAAAAATGAACGGGCATAAAATATAAGGGGGCTAAGTGGCTAACTTATTTTTAGCCAATCAATAGTCGGGATTTCATTGACCAACCAATAGAAGGGAAGGTGTGACACACCCTTGAACGTGGTATGAAAGATGAGATGGAGTTTTTAGGTTGTTGATCGATTATTACAAAGTCCTTCCTAGAATAATTATTTTTGTTGTAGCCCCCATACTTCATATAGGTATCACCAAAAACACCCATAAAATTAATTTTTCATGTATTGTTCCCAAGATTAACTCGTCATTTTGCTACCCATTTTCTCTTGTTTTTTGTTCGACTACGGGCCAAGGCCGGCCATGATTATGCTGATGTTATTTCTGCTATGAGTGGTTGTTCACTAGACCATATAAAAAACTTTCAATTTTGTCTATGGATCCAAATCATAGGTATATTTTCGAGAAACCTTATGAAGCTTATTATCCACGCGAAGTAGGTTAGTGGAGATCGTGATTCTGAGACATCCAACCATACGATTGTAGCAGGCACTGCAACACCAAAAGAGTGTTATCTTCTAATCAGTCGGACGCGATATCCATATAAAGATATCCATCTTCTCAGGTTCCACGTACTATCAACAACAATATTGTGAGCCTATTAATCTACACCAGGGCGATTTATTCTATCATCTAATTGTTCGATTGATGGATAGGGTAAATTAGAAGGTTTTAATAGTGTGGTTTTGAACTTACAAACTTATTATGCTAATTGTGTTTTAAGATTTTATTTTTGTTTTGATCGGCATGTTTTGTTATAAGTACTACTTGGATTAAAACAAATAATATATTTTGAATCCATAAACCACTTTACATCATTATTTCAATCTAAGTATAAGAAACTTAGATTACACCGTAATACATAAAATTAAACTTCAATCCGCAATAGGAAATATAAAAATATTAAAATTTAAACATATTGCATCTGATTTTATTTTGTGAAACGAGATCCAATGATCTAGGTTGCGTCAAAGTGACTAAACAAATCCCCTCTCCATTGATATATTCAGTTTGTGCCGCAAATTTTTTTTTATGGCTAGCTAGAAATTTCATGTATTTTAAACACCAGTTGTTAGCAACAATGACACAATTTCGAACATACTAAATTGAGTAATCATGACCAGAAGCTCTTTTTTATTGCTCTTATAATTGTTATATGATCATATTCCTACAACATGTTCCAAAAACAAAAACAATCCGAGCCATTTTGCTTCAGAATAATCCAACATCGTGCAACAACTTCTAACCAAATCGGTGTCTTTATTAATTTCTTTTCTTTTTTTCTATTGTTTTAATTGTTCATTCATTTTTTTCCCTTTTTCATTTTTCCATTGTAGTATTATTTAGAAACAACTGAAGTATTGTAAGATGGAGAGTAACAATCTTTGGAGAAAAAATAATCTTTTTTATATAGGGAGAATCTGTAACGACTCTATTTTAAAATAAAAATAGTCGTTGAGGTTGATTTTTAGTGTAACAAAAGTTTTAAAAATCGGTATTTGAAAAAGTAGTCGTTGAGATCCAGCAACTCAATTAATAGTCATTTTTTCATACTTCATATTACATCTCTAACCAATAAGAAATGTTTAGTTCATTATGGATTTCTCAAAATCCATAAAAAATATAAAAGAAATCAAGTAAACCAAACCTAGAAATCATGAGGATCAACTCTAACTCCAAGCCCTTGCTTCTTTTTCTCTTGAGTTCCGTCTAGATAAGATCATCTCTTGATTTATTCCTAGGTATCTTCTTAAATAACTGTCAAAACTTGGGCTTCTAGTCTTCCCAAATAAGAAAATCTTACGAGAGTTGACCGATTTTTTTAAAAATAAATATAAGTTTAGGTACGCGAACCTAAAGTTTTAGGGTTGCAAAGTTAAACACAAATAGTTCTCTTGTAGCCTTTTTTGCTTTTTAGGTTCGAGAACCTAAAAATTTGAGTTCGTGAACTTAATCAAAACTCAGTTCTCATGATATTACATAACTGGCCTGATAGGGTGCGTTTAGGTTCCCGACCTATAAGCTTGAGTTCGTGAACCTAGTGTTTTAGCGCATTTTTATCCAAAACAATTTTGTTCACAATTTTTTCGTTTTTCATCAGAGTTAAATGATTCTTGGCTCTTGGATTCGTCTCTTTGTTCTCTAAAATATAGATATATAAAACTATGGATTTGAACGAGTTTCACTTGGTCTATGATCATTTTTCAATTTTAGTACTTTATTTTCTTGTTCATTTTATGTCACAACGAACTTCTTTATTTTTCTATGATGGAATCATCTTCAAAACTCCTAAAAAAATCAAAAGCAAACAAAAAAAAAACATAATGACGGTAAAACTAGTAAGAAAGCAATGATTAGAATATCAAACTAGTATAAATAATGAATCTCTCATTAAGTTCTTGTTGGATCTAAATTGGCCTAGTAGTATTTAAGTTCCTTGGTATCATCCTTTCGTAATATGAGTATGAGATTGTGTTTCATGTTTAGGAGTCCGGTAATGAATATGTCTTTTAGTAGCAAGAGATAAAGAAACTGAGGATTTATGTGCATCATTGATGATTCTATTACACCTCTTCTTATAACTGAACCAGCATTTGGTAGTTGTCAATTGTAATATTTTGTGGATTGATTTCACTCCAGTAGATGTAAAAGTCGTTAAAGATAGCATTATCATGAATATTTAGAAGTCAGGGGCAAATCCAAAAGGAAGAAGCACATCCGTATTGCCATAGCAAAATGGCATCTGAAAAATAAGTGCTTTATAGTCTTATAATATGTTCCACAAACACACACCTACATGATTCAATACTAATGAATCTAGACATTTTGAAGTTTGTTGATGGGGCATCATTTAAGCACTTTCATGTGAAAACTTTAATTCTTTGTGAAAAATTGATATTTATATAACTTTTTCCTAAAGGCTTTGGAATGGTCTTAACTATTTAACTGGCCTGATAGGGTGTTTAATTCAACATACATTAATTTGATAGATAGGTATTATCCCTATTTAAGCCACCTAATTTTATTTTATTTGGTAAGCCCCGTTAATGTGAAACATATTGATGTTAAAAAATTTAAATACAATTTAAGAGGAGGAAGAGAGAAAAGCAAAGTTGAAAATCCACTTGTGGCTACAGTCAATTAAGTCAGCAACAAGCATTTGATGTTGGTTAATGGACAAACCCATTTGATACAAAGACCTATTAAGGTTAGGAATCCGTTTATCATGTCATATTTTAATTAAGGTTTTTCAATTCTAATACAAGGTACTAATTCAATCTAATAGAATAATTTTCCAGTATCCAGAATAGTACCAATCCATCGAGGTTAAAAATTTCATATTGTAGTTAAAAAAAATGAATTAGGTAGAAGTTTTAATTAAAAATTATTTTTTATTGGTCATTTGTACGTATTAGAAATATGACAAATAAATTATTATTTTTGCTAATTTTGTTTTTTGATTTTAAAAATCATAAATAGGTGAAATATATATTTATATATTAATCCAATTTTCAAATAAACGAAACATTTTTTTTTAAATGATGATGTGTAGTTAAGATCAGTGTCATGAAGACTAACATTGAAAAAGAAATTTGTAAAAGATGTAATTAAATCCTAAGTGGCACATTTTTTTTGTTGGAGATATAGAATGGTTTCTATATAATCATGTAGAATCCTGGTTTATGTGATATACTGGAATGTTGTGTAAAATTGCATTGGAAATTTTAATAAACAATAACCTATGGTTAAGATCTTAGCTTGATGATCAAAATGGAATATTACATAAAATTGTATAAATTCGTTGTTGAGCAGTAATCCATGGAATAAGATTATAGAACATTCTTTTTTTTAAATCATGTACAAAAACTTAAATTTTGATTTATTTGCAGTAGAAACATAACTGAATGTGAATTTTTTTTTTCTTTTTTTTTTTCGATCAATATATTTCAATTTATTCAAATTAAATAGTGATTACATGATCGCTTACAAGGATTTTAAAAACATCAAAATACAAGATGATTATTATTTTAATCTTGATACAAATAAAGATAACAATTACAAGTAAAACGTAAAGAGAATGAGCCATAAATACTCAATTTTTGTCTATGTAGTAGAGAAGAATGATGATATAATCTGGAATCAACTCTGATCGTTTAATATGATTTTCTTCTTCTCTAATAAGAGATGCTCCTAAAAGAAATGATTATTTTGCCTATAATCTTGTATATCCAAACTAATCTGGATGCCCTAAATCTCTTGAATTGAGTATAAATTCAAAGCAATAACGTGTTGAATGATTGATGTTGTTGAATCGAGAATAGCAAGCCACGATCCGACCATTAAGATTTGAAGGTTTGAAGAAATCACTCGAAGCGAAGAGACAATCGCCTCAAATGGTGAAGAAAAAAATGCAATAAAAAAGAAATATGTCAAAAAATATCAAAACAATTTTAAATACATTTTATTTGATTAACTATTAACTAAAACTCTAAAAGAAAAGAAATCCTCCTCGGATCAGGTCCAAAAGGACTAAATATGAGTATGCGATTGATGGAGGCTAGGGTTTTTCTTCTCTTATGGAGAAGATAACTAATTTTTATCATTACTGAACTTCTTCTATTGTTTTCTAGGTTTATTTTTAACTTGAATGGGAATTAAATATGTTGATTAGAAGTAAGTCGTGATTTGTATACATAGATATAATGAGTGTGTAGTGCTTATACTAAAATATTTATTAAGATTTATAATGGACTTAAAATATTGTGGATATTTAAAAATAAAGTATAATTATTAAGTACGATTTATTAGTGTTTACAATAACTATATCGAATAATTGAAAATGGAGTATAATATAACGGGTGCATAAAAAAGAAACATGGTGTAAAAATCATGAAACCTAAGTTTCTCAAATATTTTATAGTGGTTGGAATTTATGTCGGGACCACACTAACAATAATATGTAAAAATAACTTTGTAATCAAACATACAAGTTAGCTTATGGTTTTGACCTTCGGACAATCAGATAACGTTTGTTTGTTGGTTGACAGATCCCAGCCTCCCAACCTAATCTTAGTTTTCTACATCCGACGGTTTTCCATATGAAGATATCAATTATTGTATTTATACAAAAATATCACTGAAATAGATTAAATGTTTTTTCTAACAGTGATAGAGGGTATTTTGATAAATTTATCATTGTGTCATAACCAACCATCATTAAAACCTAATAAATTCTCTATTTGGATTAACTACAATTAAAAATTTTCACTCAATAACCTATACCATCTTACATTTTTGGTGTGATACCAAAGGATGTTATATTTATTATCAACCACAATCTTCCCTTTCTCCTTCTTCTACCATCCTTATTATATTTGTTTCTATAAAAAAAGCATAATACAACTATATTGTCGCAAATGAATTTAATTTATCACATGTTTTAGGTGAAAGAAACCTATACAAAACCACCTGGGTGTTGGCCAACGTTTCATATTTGCACCGCCTCGTATAATCTAGGTATTGTTCTGTTTAGTGCAAATGCTTCCTTAACAGTTTAGTGATATTCGTTCAATGAGATACCTAGACTAATCCATTGACGATATCACAATGTCTTCATATATCAAATACAACCCTATGAGATCCCTCATACCCTATATGTATGGTTCATTTACATAGATGCACGAGTGTTAGATCCAAAAGATGCGTAAAACAAAAGATAGTTCAATCATTTTGACAAAATACGTAAAACATAAGGTAATTAAGTCATTTTGATGTAAATTAGATTTTGTATAATGTAAAGGGTATTGAGGTAATTTTAAAACTAAAAGGGTAACTTAGTATTTTCCCATCTCCTAAGAACCCCTTATCTGATTACCGTAAATGGGAATAACCCTGGTAGTCCCTGATTAATTTCAACAACCCTTAATTACGCATCAGGACTAAAGTGGAGATTAAAAAAATAAATAATCTAATAAAGAGGTAAAGTTACTTTCTCAGAATGAAGAAATGTCATCATTAATGAATTTATATGAACTACCAACTCATTGTGATGTTGTTGTCCTCATATTTTCCGCTTCTGGCAGACACAGTCTCTTTTATGCCAAGAAAAGGTTCCATTTCTCTTCAATTTCCACTAACAATATTGCATCAACTTATATACCTCTTAGGGTTCAATGATACTGCACATACAACCCTACATAAAAGCCAACAAATAAAAATTCTTTGTACATCAATTACGTTAACCTCGGTCAATGAAACACAATTTATGCAAAACATCAATGTTCACTAGAAAAACACTATTTGTTTAATCCTTTCCAGTATACAAATGGCACCCTAAATCAAACCAAAAAACAAAGCAAACACAACCATTCACCATTCTTTAAAGGGTAAATTTGACTTTAGTACTTGGATTCTGTTCAGATTTAGTGTTTTTACTTACATTTGTCCAACGTTAGACTTTAGTACCTGGAATCACTGTTCACCCGGTAAGACCCGTGAAATAATGACGTGTCATTTTTTTCATCAATTAAATTTGAATTACCAAAAAAAAAAAAACTTTGCTAACAATGACAAACCAAGTCCCTAACGATTAAGATTTACGGTTTATATTATATCTTGTTCCATCTCAAAGATGAACGGTTAAGATCTACCTAACTAATATAACTCTCCCAAAACCAAGTCCCTCTCTTTCTTCTTCTTCTCCTCCTTCTTCTCCTGCTCTTCATCTGTCGGCAAAATTGATAGACAGAAATGGGGGATCTGAAACCTAAATACCTGGATTTGCTCCTTTTTTGTCTTTCTTTACAGCCGATTTCGTCATTTTGACTCCCTAATCCCAATCCGTTCCTCTTTCAGAAAAATAAACCATTCGTCCAATAATTTTAAATCATTCAAATAAAACTGGTCTTCATCACTGTTTGCTGCATCTTTTCGATTGCTATCTATCAGATTGAAAACCAAAACCTAACCCCTAACCTTAGATTTACTTAAAACAGATTTGATGTTTTTGCTGCAGAACAAGACGAACCAAGCAAATGATTTTTAGATCTGAAACTCAGTAATCTCGTCTAGCTCAGCTGTTAATTGTGTTAATTGGTAAGCAAACTGTTTAGAGCACTAGATTACAATTTTTGTTACTTGATTTCGGTTGAAAAATGGATTTTGTTTTCTAAACCCTAGAATAATTTGTTGCATGTTCAAAGTTCTGTTGCTTAATTTTTAATTAGGTTTTTTGTTGTCCATACAGTTTGTTTTCATAATAGATTTGTAAATGTTCTGATGAATATGAATCTACAAATGGAGAAGAAGGTAAGATGGAGAAAACACTTTTGTTAGGTTTAGGTTTTTATAATGTTCAATTTCACATACATAGCTTGTTCGTTTGTGCATTTCAAGCATCTATGGATAAATGCAGGGATTTCAAGCATACATAATGTTCAATTTCAGCCTAAAATTTTAACACTTAAGCATCTCACTCTCTGCTCTTTCTCGTTACTAGAAGAATTCTTTCCAAATTACCATTTTTAGATTCAGAGATTAGGACTTGATTGTTTTGGTTGGGTTTTGGTGGGGTATTTTCTATAATAAGCAGGTGCATTCAGGGTAGGAAATGACTACACTAGATGCAACCAGAGCAGAACTTGCTCTCTTGACCTTATACCTGAACAAAGCTGAAGCCAGGGACAAGATATGCAGGGCAATATAGTACGGTTCCAAATTCTTGAGCAATGAAGAGCTTGGTACTGCATCAAATGTTGACAAATCTATTACTTGAATGAACTGTATATACCCCAAAGCTTTATGCTTTGTATATGTTGAAAAATCTTTATGCTCTGTATATACTTCAGTTCATTTTAAATTTATCTCTAGAACTGAAATGGTTCTTGTGCTTGTGAAATTTAATAAATTTTCCTTGTGCATTTTCCTTTTGTTAAAGCTTGCTGAGCTTGGAAGGTTATCATCATCCATGAAGAAAATAGAGAAGGATCTAAAGAGCAGTGTGAAGGCATGTGAGTTTTAAAAATCCGACTGTTGGATCTGAAGAATCATAGTCGTAGGATGTATAAGAAGGCATGTGAGTTTTAAAACACTCACGTGTTAAAGGCGCTGTTAACTGCGTTACGTATTATTTTTTTTATTAATCTAAACGGAAGTCAGTACTTTAACTTTGACATGCATGATGAACAGTGATTCCATGTACTAAAGTCTAACGTTGGACAAATGTAAGTAAGAACATTAAATCTGGATAAAACCCAGGTACCAAGGTCAAATAAACCCTTCTTTAAACCTTACTTTCTTATGAGTAATTATGATAATCGCAAGAGTGAAAAAAGAAAATTATAGTTAACTGGAAGAAAATACAAAAAAAAAATTGTTGAAGCCTTGGGGAAGAATGAAAGAGTAATGAACAAAGATATAATCATGCCAGATTAGGGTTATGAGATAAATCTGATTGTTAGGGTTTCTGCGATTGTAGATTACATAAATTAGATATTACATAAATTGCATTGAACATTATTACAGTAAAACGTTATTCTTGGGATATTGAATCAGCAAAAATATGTTGTTTGGATCTTATTATGATTTCTTTAGATAGGATATGTGATGTTGGAATTTTTGGAAACATGTATACAACTTGCTTGAGGAAGAACATACTGTGTAAGTATGCAAAGATTAACTGTGGATACCACGTGTCAGGATGGAGTCGTAATTTGGTTGTTTGTAATGTCTGCTGGTTTCTTCCAATCAGCGTGAATGCTAACGATGAATAATACTACCTCTGTTTCAGGAAAATAGTTACTATCACTTTTTCAAATTGGCCTATTTTTAGGCTAAAATGAAAAAGTGATAGTAGCACTTTTCCAGAAACGGAGGGAGTAATTTCTTTGTAACCATGCTTACACGTGATGAAACACCGATTGATCCCAACCTGACCCAGTGACGAAGTTAACAAACGTGTTGTCGTCCACTGAGAAAATAAAAATGACATAACCTATATGGAATTGTCAGCTTCTTTGAACGATGAATGTTAATGATCCAATCAAGAGGGTGCTGTAACGAAATTGGAGGTGTAACAACTGCGGAAGACTGGTTAAGAGGGAGAGATGATGGATCTAAAGGTGTGGAATTCAGATATGATCTGATATAGTTGATTATTTGGGTTAGATAAGGGGTTCTTCCATCAAAATGGATAGAGCATCGATATTTTTATATTATAAAGAAGATAGTTGTAACTAGAGTACGATGGCTAGAAAGTATTTAAGAAAAAAATTCAAATCAATATCCAGTTACAGAGATAAGTAACAGTAAAACATGTTGAAGATGAGAGAGAAAACAAATCAGATATCCCAAAGGAAATGCAAGAAACAAAGAGATGATGTTTTATTTTTGGATACTTATAAAGCCAGCATGCATAGAGGGGATATAGAGAAATATAAGGAACGAGCCTGGCTAATATAGGAAACATACTATGATAGAGTTTCCATAGGAATAAACGAATTCAAGGTAGGGAGGATATGATCCATATTTTATGCCATAATGGGTCACATTCTTCTGGATGAATTGGGTACGAGTCCCAAGATTGGATACATTAAAAATATTACCATATTGGTATCCAACGGGTAAAACTGTTAGGAACCGATAAACTTTTGAGGGTATTACCCATCGGATACCCGAATATGTGTTATTTGTTTTACTAATTTTACTCAAAATTATACGGTTTCACTTAGTTTTCCTTGGATTTTTTTTCTTTTTTCATTTTTTTTCTTAGACTTTATCTTTAATTAGAACATTTATATAGATATAACAATAATTTCGTATTAAAAATTTATTATATTCAAGAAGATAAAATAAATTTATCAAGATAATTGATTTTCAAAGACCTAATGGGTACCCCAGACCCAACGGGTTTTAAGGTTTTTAATCAATTCCGATTCCGGATCCATTAAATTAGGATATATACCCGAAATCGCTAGGATCCAGATCCAATAGTATTCGGGAGGAACCAGGTCCGTTGACAACCATATGGTCTTGTCAGGGTGGCTAGGATAACGTAAACATTTTTGACATAGCAGGATTCTGAGGGGTGAGGGGAGATGTTTCTATTTAGTTGTATCTTTCTCTGATGGATCGGGAGTGATTGACGAGATTTTTGGGATTAGTGGCATGGAGAAGAGAGCCCGCCACTTAGTGATACCCTATCCTGAAGATGAAGAAAATAATTCGTTTCCCATGGGTGATATCCCATCCCGAATACGAAGAAAATAGTTCGTTGACCATGGTGGATACAAGATCGAGTTGTCTAGGGGGTGTGGAAGCGTGTATGTTGGAGGTGTAGGGCGAACCCATGGATGAAATCTAGTTTACCAACCATATTTGAGTGAAATAACCAGACCGAATTTGGCAATGTAGTTTTCCTTGCAATTGGAATGGTTTTTTTTTTATGCTAGACCAAATCGATGGAAGATTAAAAAAAATTGATGAGTGAAAAGATTGGGATTTGGGAAAATACTTATCCTTGAGGAGTTGTCTCCATAATATCTCTTGTTATTGCAGGAAACGTGTCTGCTAGTTCGTTGAGAAGGGAAAGTTAAAATGATAAGGGTTGTTGATGCCTGAACAACCTCTGAATTTAGGTTTACAGATAAATGATCACACTTTAGTGTAAATCGTTTTTCATTTGGTGATATCTTTATTCCACCAGATATGTAACACTCCTGGTTCGACAATGGTTAGCTGAATAGAATATAAGTAATGATTTGGACTTCACTAATGCCTAAGCAATTTTAACATATATGACTTCAGAGATGGAAAAAAAAACCATGCAGTTAAGCGTTCTGGGTCAGGAGCAGTCTAAGAATGGATTGCCTCCCGAGAAGCTGTTGTTGGATGACCGTAAAATTATCCATTGAAAACCCCACACTGCTGGATGACCGTGGTGGTAAGCAAGGATAATATCAATGGAAGTCGAATTGTTACAAAATGTCACTTTAATTTTGATCCATTTTATCCAATGTGGATTTGGGTAGAGCCAAACATTACATTTCATATGTAGGATGTTTTTACAAGATAAATTGAATTTATACCATACAACCGACTTGGTAAAAAAGTTTAGATTTTTAATACTGAAGGGTAGCATAATATTTTTGAAGAAGCAGTAAAAATTGGCTTTCCGATTTTTGTTTAAGAAAAGATGAGTACCCAAATACTTTTCCTTATTTGACATCTTAACAACTTTTAGGATTCTTGAGATAATCTTACATGCTTAAGATGATTACGGATATTGAATTATATCCCTAACTTTTGGAGATTGATTTGGCTAGTTATGGTACCAAATATACAAACAATGCCAAGTAGATGATGGTCTTCCCCCATATCTACTCTGGTATATAGGAAACAATCATCCGCAATGAAAATATGAGAGATGGATGGGGTTTCTTTGTTAATTTTGATGTCCAGAGTTGTTTTTGAGAAACTTCCCCAGAAATGAGGTGAGATAAAATTTTCATGCTTATAAGGAAAAGGCAAGGGAATAGGAGGGGTCACCTATGGATACCCCGGGAGACCCTAAATGGTAAACCGATGGATCCATCTAAGAGAATAAAAAAATAATGAAGATTTATTTCGTGATTAACTGAACCCACCTTGATTAAATATAAAAGCCAAAAAGGCATGTTGAATATAAATCCATTTCCACATAGTTGAAAGCTTAGGAGGGATACAGTTTAAGATCCAACAAAAATTTTTTTTTCGCTTTTGAATTCTTCGTAGAATAAGAAATGATAAACTTGGTGACCCGATACAAAAGTTGATTGATTTTAAAAAATTGTGTCGTGGTTTTGACCTAGTAGCTAGAATGTTGGAGATTAGTTTGTAGATAAAGTTAGTGAGAAGGATAATAGTTATTTTATAGGAGAGAGAGGCTCTGAGGATCGGTCCATTCTGAGATGACTCTTTTGGATAGAGCTGCTGGCAGTCAGAGTCCTCCATCGGAAAATGGTAAGTTTCATCAGGACTTTGGATGAGGACGGGTTCATCTCTGCAAAAAGAAGAAGATCAAGGTGTTCAGAGGTTGACCCAAGTACAGGAAGAGATGTTAATGGAGCTGCAAACAGAAAACACCCTAAGCTAGCAAGTGAAGGTAGATCAATAAAATTGGAGAGGAAGATCTTTGGTGGTTCAGTGGGTAAGAAAGGTAAAGAAGATATCTTACACTTAGCAATTTGGACTAGTTTAAAAAGGCGCTTCTGCTGGTTCAGCTTCAAGGCCGGAATCTGGCTGAGTAGAGTCCTGAAGGGGGAGGCCAAGTCTGGAGGAAGTAAGAATGGCTCCTGGATCTTAACGGAAAACCAGGAGTGGAAATCAGCAGTAAGGAGCACCAATGAATTTGGCCAATTCATTCGACTGCAAGTATCCCACAACAACGAACTTCCATCTTCACTGTGCTTCCCAGCAGGCAACAACAGAGATGGCTAGTGGCATTCAGGATTAATCTTAGACGCTTTGATAGCTGATTCTGCAATTCAGAAAAATAGTAAACAGAAGGAAATATTTAAGGATAACTAATGGGCTAATCCCATGACAAATACTGTAATTAAAAGCCCTCAAAAAGTCATGCACATGACTACACCCACAACCAATGTTTGGAACTCAAGAACTCACTTAGGATACAATGTTGCTGCTCAAATGCAACTAACCTGTAGCAAGAATGACAAGATGGAATTGAAATCTCTTTGGCAGAGAACAATGGTAGTGGAGGTTTCTTCTAAAGAATTTAACTGAAATGAAGTTGGAGTATGGGTGATGGATTTTTTTGATTGGTCTTTTGGGTTTGAATTACAGCCAATTAGTGAGACTAACCTATCAAACTAATGATGAATTCAAAAGAGTTAGAACTCACAGAAGATGGAAAATAGATGACTTGGTCATCTGCACTTATCCATGGTACGCCGAAATCAATGCATTAAGCCAAAATTGGAGAAAAACAAACATACCTGGATTGGAGTTGGAGGGGTACCCTTCGATTTGTGGGATTACTCCTCTTTCAAAGCCGTTGGAGACGTTTTCGGGGGTCTGGTAGAGGTGAGTCCAGAAACTACCATGGCTACTGATCTATCGGAGGCTAATTTAAAAGTAAGATGACCTGTGAGTGTCGGATTTTGTTGTCAGGAAATCTCGTTAGGTTTTTCTAAGTTTTGGGTACAAATCAGGTCGATTGTCGAAACCCTAGAAACTCCAAATTCTAGCTTCAAACCAGTCTCGGTTTTCAAGGAGCAAGGGTTTCTAATCAGGAACAAGTTTTGGCGCCGGAAGAGGGTTTCATCGACCGGAGATGGGGAAGATGAAGAGAGGAAGAAAAATATGTCGGAGGCGAGAGGAAGACAGGAAAGTACGGCAGGCTATAACCTAAAATTAGGTAAACTGAAAGGAAAAGAAGGGGCGGCATCGTCAGCGGGCTCTAGTACATCTGGAGTCAGGAGAAGCGTGGAGGAGCCAGATGCGACAACTGCCATCCCACGTGGTCCACGTCGTACGAAGTCAACGAACTCCAACTTTAATTCAAATCCTAAACGAATTTCTTTTTCCCAGCTCGTGACTCTTCCTGATCCAATATCCACATAAGAAGATGGCCATGGGCCTCTCAACTTAATCAATTTTATGGCCCATCTGAAGCCTATCTCATCTGGTCGTGGATCTGACTCCTGTAGGCTTGACGCTGGCCCAGTAGGAAGGAATCCCATTTGCTTCGGACCCGGTTTGGGGGCAGACCCACCAGGCTTCTCTTTGGGCTGTTCTCCTGGACGTTATGAAGCCACTTTAGCTGCTAACCCAACAAACTCTTCTTTAAACTCTATCTCAATCTCTATGGGCCATTCTTCTTTGAGAAGCCTAAAGAGGCAACTAAAGGCCAAGCTCTCTAAAGAAGATCACTCTTGTTCTAGCTTTCATCAACTTTCAAATGAAGTGACT
>JAJJMC010021281.1:2207886-2222112 GCA_023531435.1 Papaver californicum | reverse complement strand
TCGGAACCATGAAGTCTTTAAAGTTCAAGGAAGACAAACAGAATTATAGGAAGATTGGATGGCGTGTCCCTTGACATTTTCTGCACAAGAAGTAAACCAAGAATGTGAGATGCATAATGACCCTCTTGTGTTAACATTATTGATATCAGGCTGGAATGTAAAGAAAATACTTTTGGATGGGGGCAGTTCGTTAAATGTGATGTTCTATAATACATTTTGTAAAATGGGTTTCAAAGAAGATCAGCTGATCCTATCACGATACATCATTTACGGGTTTAATGGAATATCTTCCAAGCCAAAGGGAGACATTGATCTTGAAGTTTCAGCTGGACCGATCAACATTTTGACAAGGTTTAGTGTTGTGGATGCACCATCACCATATAATGCTATAATTGGAAGACGATGGGTTCACCAATTGAAAGGAGTGGTATCAACATATCACCAATATTTGCGATTTCCAACACCGCAATGAGAGATGAAGATAAAGGGTGATCAAGTAGAGGAAACAAAAGTTATAAATATTGGCACTACAGAATTGCCCAAACAAGTGCGAATTGGGATGTTAATTAAAGCAGATTTGGAACAACCGTTAGTTAAATTACTTTGTGAGTTTGAAGATGTGTTCGCTTGGAGAATAGAAGATATGCCGGGGATCGATCCTAAAATCGTACAACACGAATTAAAAATACGTCCTGATGCAATTCCCTTTCGCCAACGGATACGGAAGGTCGCACCAGAATACCATGAACCAGTGGAAAAAGAATTAACTAAACTGTTAAGTGCAAAATTCATTCGGGAAGTACGATACCCCACATGGATTTCTAATATGGTGATTGTCCCGAAAAAGAACGGTGGAGTAAGAATTTGTATAGATTTTACTAATTTAAACAAAGCATGTCCAAAAGATAGTTACCCGCTCCCAAACATCGACCAATTAGTAGATGCTGTTGAAGGACATGAGATGTTATCATTCATGGATGGACAATCTGGATACAATCAGATAGCATTGGCAGAAGCAGATCAGGAACATACATCGTTCTTTACTCCACGGGGATTATATTGTTACACCAGAATGTCATTTGGGTTACGAAATGCAGGAGCAACATATCAACGTTTAGTGGACGCAATATTCAAACCATGGATCGGAAAAACTTTGGAAGTTTATGTGGATGACATGCTAGTAAAAAGTAAATTATCTGATGATCATTTACAGAACTTAGCTGAAATTTTTGGTGCATTACGAAAATATAAAATGAAAATAAATCCAAAAAAGTGTGTTTTTGGTGTTACTTCAGGACGATTTTTGGGATATTTGGTTACGAAAGATGGAATACAAGTTGATCCAGCAAAAATACAGGCAATAACAGATATGCCATCACCAAACAGTATAAAAAGTGTACAGAAGTTAAATGGGTGTTTGGCTGCATTGAGTAGATTCATTGCGAGATCATCAGAACGATGCAAGCCCTTTTTCGATGTACTTAAGAAGAAAAATAATGAATGGAACGATCGTTGTGAACAAGCATTTCAAAGTATAAAATTACATCTCGCAACGTTGCCAGCATTGCAAAAACCAGAGCCAGAAGAAATATTAACTTTATACATAGCGGCAACAGAAAATGCAATCAGTGGGGTAATGGTACGAACAAATGAAAAGATTTAAAAACCAATATACTACATCAGCAAGACTCTGAATTCAGCAGAAAGAAATTATACCAGGATTGAACAACTAATTTTGTCAGTAGTATTTGCTACTCAGAAGTTACGCACTTATTTTCTTACTCATTATGTTCGTATATTAACAAAAGCACCATTGGAGTCAGTTTTAAAGAATACAGGAAAAGTAGGAAGAATAGCAAAATGAAATGCTCAGCTGGAACAATACAACATTATTTATGAAATACAGACTGCGCAGAAATCTCAAATTCTAGCTGATTTTCTGGCAGATTTTCCAATTGAGGAGGAATATGAAATTCAAGGACTGCCAGGGTGTGAAGAAGAAGAGCCATTGGATATTTTGGATTCAAATAGTTCACGACGATGGGAAGTTTTTGTTGATGGGTCGCGAAATAAAGAAGGAGCAGGAATAGGCATCGTGATTACAACACCAAGGGGAGAACGTGTGGTACATTCATTTCGTCTTGAGTTCGAAGAGCATACGAATAACATAGTAGAATATGAGGCAGTGGTCCATGCTCTCAAACTCATTATTGAACTAGGAATAAGTGATATTAGACTCACAAGTGACTCGCAGCTGGTAATTAGACAGATTGAGCTAAAATATCAAACGATTGATGAAGATTTGGAAAGATATAAAAACCTTGTACAAAATTTAACAAATCGTATTCCAAACATTGTTTTTCGACATTTGTCCCGAGAAAAGAATCGACATGCCGACGCACTTGCATATGTTTCATCTATGATAAATGATCCAACCATTAAAGCAGTAAAAATTAGGAGAATATATGAGCCATCTATAAGAGCACAAACATTAAACAGTATAGAAGAAGATAGTGCGATGGAAGAAATTGATGACCCAGCAATACGGAGTACCCCACTTACATCACAACAAGAAGATGACCAACCAAACGAACCAGATTGGAGGCTCCCGATACATCAATATTTGCAAAATAAAGTGTTACCAACAGATTCTAAAGAAGCAAGGAAAATTCAACTCAAGTTAAACAGTTACCAACTTCGGGATGGAATCCTTTATCGAAATTCTTTCCTTGGACCGTTATTTCGATGTTTATCTCAAAAAGAAGGATTGCGAATTCTTAAAGAAATACATTATGGAGATGCAGGAAATCACAGCGGAAGACGATCGTTAGCATTAAAAGCCAAAATGCAAGGCTATTACTGGATTTCTATGCTAAAAGATTCGGAAAAAATGGTTCGAAGGTGCGAAGAGTGTCAACGATTTGGTAAGAAAATCAAAGCACCAGCTACAGAATTAAATTCAATACTCAGTCCATGGCCATTTGCAAAATGGGGAGTTGATATAGTTGGACCATTAGTTGAAGGAACAAAGAAAAGAAAATATTTAATTGTGGCTACCGATTATTTCACCAAGTGGGTAGAAGCGAAAGCATTAGCACGAATCAGAGACACTGATGTTTTTACATTTCTATTCGAGAATATCATTTGTAGGTTTGGGATTCCCGCAGCAATAGTTTCTGATAATGGAAGACAATTCCAAGGAAAGAATATCGATATGTTATTTGAAACATATAATATTCAAAAGCATAAATCTACACCTTTCTACCCCCAAAGCAATGGGCAAGCAGAATCCACAAATAAAATAATCGCAACAAACTTGAAGAAAACATTGGACGGATATTATAAAAAGTGGTGTGAACAGTTACATAATACATTATGGGCATATAGAACCACAAGAAAAACTTCAACTGGAGAATCACCTTATCTTCTCACTTATGGAACGGAAGTAGTAATACCAACAGAGGTTATTTTACCTACAACCAGAACAGAAGCATGGGAGAAAAATCTTAATTCAGATCTTATGTTACAAAAATTGGATGACTTGGAAGAAAAAAGAGAGGTAGCACTCCAGAAGATGGAAAATTATCAAAAGGGATTAGCTCGAGAATACCATAAACGTGTAAAATCACGAAACTTTGTCCAAGGCCAATATGTCCTACGACAAATAACGGAATACCAAAGAGATAAAAATGCAGGAAAATTTGCACCAACATGGGATGGTCCATACATAATTCAAGCGTCAGCAGGACAAGGATCGTACTATCTCCAGAATATGCAAGGAGAAGTTTTACAGCATCCATGGAATGCACAATACTTAAAGCTTTACTATCCGTGAATAACAACGCGATGTTAACACAAAAGGCAGGTACATAGCCAACTAATTCAGTAATTACTTTTATAATTTAATCACTCCAGGAACATCGTATCTTGGAAAATACTGTAATTATTAATCAGAATTCCATTAATCTCGGAATATCATATACTTTGAATCCAAGAACATCATATCTTGGAAAACACTATGATCATTGATCAAAATTCCATTAATCCCGGAATTTCATAATACTTTGAGCGCTCAAAATTACTCCAGGAACATCATATTCTGGATTGCGTTGCGATTGACGACACAATCATATACAAAAGGTAAACATCCTTAAAGAATTTCACTAACAACGAAATTCTTATAAAGAAGGAGTTCCTTATTATTGGTTTATCAATTTTCAGAGTACAGTTCGGGACCAACCCTGTATCTTACCCCTGGCTCGGGTTTGTTTCGTATGTGTGGGATCTCGAACAACATGATTTGAGGTAAAAAGTACTTCAATTCATGGTACTCGGAAAGTTATATGATAGCCAAAAAGATTACTTAATCAAATTCTCTTGTGCAGGGAACAACTTTGGAAAAACGTATCAAAAGGTTACAAAAGAAAATTCCTACAAGACAGACAGAGTACAAAATGGTGAAGCAAACAACAGACGAAATTATAAAGAACATAATCAAGCATCGGGGAGACTGGGTCGCGATGGTGGAGGGGGAACTACAGGCACAGAAGCACGTTTACTGAGCACTGAAGGATTGGATTGTGCACGATCTAAAGCAGTATTGAAGGATTTCGCAATTTTTGCTTTAGCATCCTGCCGAACCCAATGAACAAAGTCGCGCCCAAAGTTGACTTCTTTTTGAAGCTCTTCAATCGTTTGTTGATCTTTTTCTATTTGAGCAACAAAGCTTGATTTTTGATCTTTTTCTTCATTCAATTCTGTAGTTAATGATACAATTTCTTGTTCACGAGCTGCAATCTTGGAAAGCTTAACAGACAATTGAGCTGGTAAACTCCGAACTTTTGTTGCACCAAGAGACACCTTGTTTTCAGAAATCTTTAACTTTTCAGTGATGTTTTTCACTGTATCATTCATTGTGTTGAGTTCAGTTTCTGCTTGAGTTGCTCGATCTATAACTTCATTAAGTTTTCTCTCCAGTTCTAAAAATACAAGAAAATATTAGATAAATTTTATGGTATAATAAACCAAAAGATCAGGTATACCAAAAAAGTACCTCTAATAACAGATTTAAACTCTATTTCTTTCAGAGTAAGCAATTTTACAACTTCTTGGTATTTTGACTCAGCTTTATTACGCCTCCAAGTGGCAAAATCAAAACTATCGTTCAATTGAGTTAGTTTTTCTCTAACCACATTCATCTCTTTGTAGATTTCCTTTGCATGATTATTCAATTGTACCATTCTACGATCGTACCTAAATAAGGTTTCCGAGTTTTCCACTGGACCTAGGATAAAATTTAAATTCATCATATAGATTAATAAAATAGAATAATAAATAAAGAGGAGTGAAAAACAAACCTTGATTTTGATTCTGAAGAACTTCGATAGTTTGAAGTTGTTCTTGTTGTTGCTGATGTTGTTGTTGAAGCTGTTGGAATTGTTGAAGTTGTTGTTGGAGAAGATTATTTTGTTGTTTCAACTCATCATTTGCTTGTTGTAGTGTATCATTTCTTCCCTTCATTTTTACTGACTCGCTCTTAAACAGTAACCCCAACATGGTGGCTCGAGCCTTATAAAATTTATAACCGCTAAATAAGCAATCATTACCATACTGGAGTTGAGCCAAAGCTTGCTGTGGAAGTGAATATGATGAACTCTCAGCAACAGCTAAAACTTCAGTAAAGGAAGAAGGAGGATTCACAGGAAATGTTTGCTCAAGAATATCGTTCTTAGACCACGCATCCTGAGCTTCATCTATAGGGATCGCACCAAGAGAATCACGGAATCGAGACATGAAACAAGAATCAGACTTAACAATGTCAGGATTGGATGAAATATTTAGAATCCCCCGAGAAAGAAACCACTTGTAAGCCTCTTCTTCATCACCGATTAAATTAAGACCTTCATCAGTTCTGACACTGGCAATTTGGTTAGAAAGAGACTGCAGAATGACAGGATCGGCACTTGGTGTTTCAGCATCGACCGCAACAGCAACAGGAGAAGATCGAACCAAAGTCTCAGTAGGTACGATCGGTTCTGAAGAAACTCCAGTAGTACCCTCGACTTCAGTAGGGATCGAAACATTAGGAGCGATCGTACCAGAAGGAGGAAAAGCTTCTTTTTTAGAACGATCAATATCATTCGATTCTTCAACAAGAGTGACATTGGTTTCAACATTCACATTTTCTACGTCACCGGTCGGATTTACATCAGTATTATTCTTTTCCAACGAATTTTCTTCGTCAACATGAGTTACTTCATTCACTACATCAACAATATCTTTATCAATAACAACATCGTCTCCCTCTTCTTGAGGAAAACCAGAAAAAACTCCTAACGTACCATTATCAGGTACGGGAGTATCAAGCACAAAATCAAAAGGTAATGGAGAAATAATATTATAAAAATCGGTTGAAGTACCAGAAGGAGGTGCAACAATAGGATCGAACTGATCTGATACCCCAGTTTCGGCTGGAATCGAAGAAACGGGAATAACATCAATAGGATCGGACTGATCCAATGGTAAAGCAACAACAGAACTTCCTTCTCCACTGTTTAAATTTGAAGTTATCCCTCCTATAACCTCAGTGGAAAGCACAAGAGTTCTGGACTTTTTCTGCTTTTTCTCTGCTGCAAGGATTAATTTCCGTTTTCCCTTACCTTCAACTATGGGCTCGACCCTTTGTCTACCCTCGACAATTTGAACACCGCGTTCAGATGAAGGAAGAGGAACTCCGATATCCAAAGAAGGATCGACCTGAAACCAAAAAGGTTCAAACATTATAAGAAGATACTAAAGATCGATACAATATATCTAAAAGAATGGAATATGAAATGAAAAATTCGAACCTTGTATTCAAATCTATAATCATCAAAGTTTAATCTCCATGGACAATAACTCGGGAAACAGTTTCGAAGATGTTGAATTTCATTATGGGGGATGTCACCATATACCCAAGGACCTTCAATCAAAATAGGGGTACGATACCATCTGTAATCGTGTTCCCGACGGATTCTTTCATTTGAAGGAAAATCGACTTTGGTATATGGAGCTATCTTAATTCTAGGGTCGTCAACCTCTCGAAGTAAGGGAAATCCTTGGGAGCATTTGCGAACTGGACTAACACTCCATTTTACAAAGTTTTTAATAGTAATACCATCACCGTAAGTATTCTGGAAATTCTCAGGTGTATAGTAAACACGTTCAGAAGGATCGGGAGTGTAGCAGGTAAGACGGGTGCGACCCTCACTGCGAAGAATACATTCATCGAGAATTCGCCACCAATTACCATTATATTGTGTGATGGATCGAGTTTGAGTATGAGGAGCTCTATTACGAGTAGCAAGAACTATAAATTGGAAAGGATTTTTTGTGTCATACAAAGGGAGACGAAGACCAGCTTCTAAGGCACCAGCAGAAATTAACAATCTGTGATGGCTATAATGAAAATTTCTCATAGAATCATAGGTCAACATGTCGGAAGTATCATCAAAGAAAGAAACCTTAAATCCTTGAAGATTATGTTTCTTCTTAAATTCTTCGATGTCCATAGATCGAAAACTATAAGAAGACAACGCCCGTTTACTTTTAGGGGCAGGATTAGGAATGTCAGGGGTAGAATTACGTACGGTGCGGGGTGCAGCAGGGGTGGGAATACCAGGAGATGAATCACGACGAGAGACGACGTATCTCGAAGCAGTAGACCTATTTGATCTTTTGCTCTCACCTTGGTCACCAGAAGCATCAGACTTTCTATGAGGCATGATGTAAAATCTGAAGGAAAAGAAGCATAAGAGAGAGAAATTTAGCATAAAAAGAAATTATCTAGAAATCAATTATAACCATCATTTCAATCATGAAAAGAGAACATAAGTCAAGAAAAAATTACTTACATGAAGAAAAGAAGTGAACAAAAGTCAGATCAAAGTAAAGAAGGAATCAACTGATAAGAAAAGAACTCCTGAGTAGTGGGGGAATTTGAAAAGTTTAAGGAAGACAAAGTGCAATAACTATGAGAAAACAGTAAAAAGTTGCAGGGTATTTAAAGGAGAGAATTAATACCGCCATAAAATGGGTAAAGATTTGATTCTATCGAAAAAAGTGTAACTGACACAATCATATGTATAGAAACAATAAATGCAGAGCCGGAAAAATCAGTAACGTGCTAATGCAATTAATACCAGCGGAAAACTCGGATAACGTGCGAGAAAAAGACTGAAAAAAGTTAAGTTCTTCTCCATTTTTCAAAATCTTGGATCAACCGCTAGATGATTTTGTAAAAAAGAGAAGAAGAGGGCAAATTGTTAGTAAATAAAAGAAGCATGACACGTGGAAGAAGATCGAGATAGGAAGCAACTAAATTAAAAAGAGCGAGAACCACACAATCAATATTAAAAATATCAAATATCGAAAAGGCTTAAAGCATCTGAGCAATGGATTGCATGAACGACACATATGATCGAGAAAGTTGAAGTACATCGAATAAAACAAACAGCATTAAATGATGGAAGATCGAAAAAGTAAGAATAATGATTACTTTTTTATCTTGATAATTGAGAAAGTAAAGGTAATAATTACTCCAGTTATTTTAATGATCGAGATGATAGAAGTCTAAAAGATAGGAAGACACGTGTCGAATATATAAGACATCGAACCAAGAAGCAATTAAAAGTGATCTGTCACCTAGTGATCGCACCAGATAAGAAAGGAAATACAAGAACGATGGGCACATCGAAATAAAATGGATCGAACCAAGGAAAAGGCAATCCAAGAAAGACGACAAGACTGGATAAAATGACACGAGAGCATCGACCCAAAGTAGAATCGATCTAGAACGATGACCAAACTGGAGAAAATGACACGTTGCACAAAGTGGGACCCAGTAAATAAATCTATAAATAGAAGAAGCCAAACAACAAAGAAGGGGTCGGGAAAAAATAGGAAGAAAAACCTCAGAAAGAAAGAGAAGATATTTTTAGGTATGAATCTAGGAGAAGTAACTATATTATGGAAGGATTATTTGTACTTAATTAATCAATTTGTAAAAATGATAGCTCAAAGATATTAAATTTGAGTAATCATATATATCGTACAGAAAAGATTTTATGTTTGGCACAGAGGTGATTTTATAAAATCAATACAAAGATGTTCGGGTGTTACTCGATTTCAACTTTAAATTGATATGTGAGAATATGATTGGTTGTTTAGTCGAAAAGATTTTTTGGCCTAAACACCTACAACTCAACATGACTTGTAAACGTGAAAGACAAAAACAACCTAGCTAAGGACTCAACCAACTTCAACACTTAATTCCTACAAAATAGGAACAACTTAATCGAATTTACATCAATAATTTTAACACTCCCCTTGATGCAAATTCATGTAACATCACGTTACACAACTGCGAAGAAACGAACATTGCTTGTTTGCTCTACTATACCATGTTGATTGATTCATAAAAAAAAAAAACTGTTGGTTTCATTCATGGAGTCCGAAACTCCACACGACGTACCACCTCACTTTGGTTGTCCGTTGATAACTCTTTATCACAAAAACAAATCATCAACAAGCTAGAACTGCGTTCTTTTCATGTTCTTGTTAATATAAGAAACAAAACCAAATTTGCTGCAGCGCAACAACCAAATGTCTTCTCAGACATGTCAAACAATCCCGAACACTTCACAAATCACCCAAACTCCATCATCAAAACGGTCACTATGACCAAATAGAAAACACAATGCAAGCAACATAAACGAAAAAATCTTTAGACAACGATTCAAAGTACCTCAATTTAAATAATCAAGGAAAATCGATGCTTTTAGCTCCAACAAGTTGAGCTTTACAAAAATAATTGAATCAAGCTTTAGCCATCACGTGGGGAGTAACACCTCAAACTAACACAAATATCTTCTCGCAACACCTTATAAGGAAGAAAGACACTTGGAGAATACCCTTAATAAGAAAAAACGATCCAAACATTCAGTTTAAACTTCTACGTAGATATAAAATCAGTTGCAACTTGCAACGAAGACTCAAAGCAAACGATACCTTCCAAGTTTATTCTAGCAAATTCTTTGAGTAATAAAAACAAACACTCTGTGGACAGAAATTAATCTTGAAGTAAATGCTTTACACCTCAAGCACCATTTTACACAACCTCACAATAGTAAAACCAAACATCTGTGATCTAACCTGAAGATAACAATATCTCCATCAACCAACAACCGTATCCTTAGACATAGCCTCACTGTGTAATATAAGCAAATACAAGCCAACACTTCCACAATCATCTTTAAGAATAAAAATCACGAGCAAACTCACTTAACAAGGAGGAAAATTCTGTTTATACATGTTCTAATGCCAATGAAAACCCAAAAAATATAGAAGAGCTTTTATTTTAGCTCTTACAGGGTTTATAAAACCTCTTGTCCAAAAAAATCGAAGAAGAAGTTCACGAACCTTTTTATCTCTTTCAAACTATGTTTCAACTTCAACCTCAAGTAAACATACATATCTTTTTTTAAAAAATGTTTCAATACTCATGAAACAAACATAATGGCATCACTGATAGTTGCTACTATCTAAAATAAAAAATGAACACGTATGCTGCACTACATTTTCAACAGGTCGAAGAAATACTTATTATTACCCTTATAAAACCAAATTTTTTGTAGGCATCTGAATTGCTTTCCTTCTCTAAATAAGTACATTCTACTTTTACTCTTCAAAATCATAATCTTCAATCAAACAATCTCAAAAATCTTTACTATCAATATCTATCTACTCTTTCTCTCTACCCTTTCTCTACCACACCTCTGATACCATGTTGGAGTTTCATGGATCGGGAGAGGAGTAAAGAGAAAAACAAACTAAGAAAAAAAAAGAGAATTACATTTTTGTTAATCCGAGTTCATTTACTTTCACTAACAACTTAGGTATTTATAAACCCAAACATTAACTTAGTGGCCATTCCCACTTAACACACAGCTACCACTTCCTAGGAGCAAGTCTTATTATGGAATCTAAGTTATTCCAAACTTAAAAAAACTGTGGTATATCGAGTCTAATCCGATTAGCACTCACGTAATTCAGAATTACGCTCATTATGTCAGAAACACTACTTGAAAATGAAATAGCGTATAACGCGAATCAGATTTGCGTTAAGGGATTTAAACTTAGGTGTTCCGAAAGAAGTTGGGAAAATAGTAAACGTGATTTCAAATCACGTCAAAAAAAGGTATAATGTGACTAGTCTAAGAGTTTATTTTTGAAAATATTATTATTGAATAAAAAAGATACATGTGCCTAATTCCAATATTATGTTATATTAGAAAACTAGACTATGATTTGACATCGATCTGAATAAAGAACGCCATTTCTTTTACCCATTCTTCCGACTGCTAGACTTGTACTTCGATGGTATATATTCCAAGTACTGGGTTGACATACATATCCGTACTACAGGTGTCACTGTAGTACACTGGTAAAGTTTTTGAACGTTGATGCAAATGATTTGAATTTAAAACTCCCTAGTATCGGGATGGGGATAAAAGAAAGAAAAAAAAAAGACCAACAAAAAAAATTGGCGTAGAATTTGAAAGATGAAATTCTTCCACCATTAACACCTACAATTCATCACGACTTGTAAACTATGTAGCACGTACATGCCTAAAATGGTTAGTATCATGTCAGACTCGTGTCTGAAACTTGGACCTATGCATCTCCGCATCATGCACATCGCTGACATCATATGCATATGTCACACACTATTTTAATATGAATATGAACGTATACTAATAATGTCTGAGTTTTTTTGTATATATATTATTTCATTGGTGTATGTGTTTATTTTTACACAAATTTATTATTTATCAACAATTTATTAGTATTGTTGAGAAATTACATTCATAATATATACAATTTGGTAGGAAATCAGTGATTTCAAAAAGTATCGGCATTCTAATTTTTTGAGAATTTGTTTGTATCCGCGCCTCAGTGCTACCCAGTTTGTAAATGTAAAAAACAAAATCAACGTAGCGAACGACCCAAACAACTTCAACACTTAATCAAGATTTCTATCAATAATTTTAACAAAAAATGCTCCCCCATATCCAGCGAGGCTTTCCGAATATAAGCGCCAACAATTTTGCCAGTGTCCGTTTCCGTTGTATAAAGATCGCGCGTGTGTCCAATATAGCTTCCTCTTGTACTCACAAAGAAAAACTGAGAGCAAAACATCAAAGAGAAAATTCTAGGGTTTCTCTTTAGGGTATCAAACAAAATCTTATGAACAGGTGAATTTATTCGTACAATCTGGTAATCTTCTTTTGTATGTTTTTGGTAAAATTCTAGTAATTTGTTTGTATTAGAGTGTTATTAGAGTGTCATTTCATTTATTATCTTTCTGTTTGTTTAAGTGTCAACTAGGTGTAAGTTACTCTTAGTCTATCTTTTGTATACCCTATATATATGAGGCACTACTTGCTTCTAGGGTTTAACTTATCAATAACAATGTAGATTATAAAACTTTTATGGTATCAGAGCCTCCAAGCCTTGCGGCGGCCGATCTTGGAGGTAAAATTATTTTTCACTAACACTACAATTAAATCATCATCATCCTCGCTTCTTCTTGCAATTTCCGGTAATAAACATATTTCATTTTCAACAGCAACACCTCTACTTCTTCTCAATCTCACCTCTACCAACAGAACCAAAACCACCACCAAATCTGCTACTTCAAATCAAAACAATAACCCCATCTATAATTTCTTCTTGACTTTAAGATCTCGGTTCAAGCTTGAACCACCAACAACATCCTACTGAAACCCTAACAACACCAAATCCCTTCTTCAATATCTTGTTATCCCTTCTCAGATTCACTAAACCACAAGCTTTCTTCTACTTTAAATCCAACAGAAGCACAAACCCATTCTCTTCGTATTCTTCAAATCAAACTCAGATCCATCTGCTACCTTATCAAACTACCACAAATTCAAACTCTGTTGAAAACCCATTCCAAACTCATGATCTTCTAATTCCTTCTCACAGATTCACCATCATAATGAACCCTATCTACTCGAACCACCACATCTGCCTCAAGGATTCGAGATGCTTCCGTTGCCATGGTTTGAAATAGATATGATGGTTAGTTTCGAAGAAATTACGGAGAAGAGTAATGGGTTTCAGGTTAATAGATGGCTTAGCTTGAATGAGTTTGTATGGCAGTGAATATGAGAAAATGGAGCTGGTGGGTTGCTGAATTTTGGCCGTGAAACAACAGTGAAGTAACAAAGATGTTGAGATGGTGCTGTTTCGATTAGAACAGAATGAATGAATGGTTGGGTTATGGTTGAATATATGTGATTTGTTATGAATGTTTGCAGGGAAGTAGATGTGACAAGATTACGAACAAACATTGCTTATTCTCCCCTTCTCAAGTCACGCCCATGATGTGTCTGATGAAATGCTTCAAAGACTGCCAGTAGAAGAACGGGTTTTCGAATCTGGAAGGTTTGGATCGATTTTTGAGTGTCTTGTGCATCATCGCCGGTCATTGAAGTCAAGTCACGGTCAACTGATATATATATATATAGCAGTCAACTAACGGTCAAGGGGTCAGTAAGAGAGTCAGCTGGTCTGACTAGGTCTTATTCAAGTGTGTCGAATCGGGTATTATGGATCAGTGAGTCAACTCGTCTGAGACAAATCTGGGATACTTCTACAAACTGTTTTCTCCCATCTTCACCATCCGTATCAACATCAGCTTTCATAGGTATCACTTCCCTGTTTCAAATTACAATCCTTAGTTTGCTGTTGCATAAGCTCTTAGAGGTTTTTCTAGTGTCATTTGGTTCTGTCAAAAAAAAAAAAAAAAAAAAAAAACGCACACATCAACTGTTTGTTGAAATGCCTAAATGATATGTTTTTCATTTCCAAGAGTTGCTGTCCAATTCGAGTATGGGTTTGATAATGGGTTCGGTGGTGTCTACGGTTTGAATTAGAATTTGAAGTTAAGAATCTCAAGAGAGAGGGTCTTAGTTGGAATAAATTAAATATGGCTTAAATGTTTGTGGTGTCTTGATTTCAAATGGATCTGTCATTTGGCTACGCATTGAAATGGTATGATAGTGTTTCTTCCGGAGTTGAACAGAGAGTTCGTGAATCTAAGATGGGTATTGATTGGATTGAAGGAGAAACAAGACAACAACAAAAAAAAGGGGGGGGGGG
>JAJJMC010021281.1:2163876-2203173 GCA_023531435.1 Papaver californicum | reverse complement strand
TTCTGATACATCTAACGCTGCTGTTCATTGTTGCAAGATTTCAACAAAACATTCTCTGTTAAAGTAAATACTGTTGACCAGATACGGACGTAAATTTGGATATGATCCAGTTGATCAGATGCTGGAGCCATTCCTGTAGTTATTGGCTCTAGTGAGCTCTTATGTGAGAGTCTGTAAAAAGGGATCATCTTATGTAATCTGGAATTGGCAAAACACTAGATATTGTATCTGTCTCGAGATGACCTTTTTACCTCTTGGGATTTTGTTGCGTTTGAGATAATACTTCCCTCGAGAAAAGGTTCATTTTGGCATCATCAACATCATTCCCACTGGTTACTTGTTTTTTCTCAGTTGGCCTACATGTTTACCATAGATTGGGCCTATAATCCTCGATCCATTGTTGAGTCACTTTAAGTGGGCAGAAGGCCTATCGAAGGTCTGAATGGTCACAGGTAGTCGAGATTGAAAAAGTTAGGGCCGTAGGGTGTAATCCTCTGTCATAGTTGTACTATTGGTATGTGGTAACTCTGGTGGGGTCAAACATGATTTTGGTGTGTAATTGCTTCTATCGGTTATTATTAATCACGATCAATGAAAATATTTAAACTGTTCTATGTTTTTAATTTTATATCTTTAATTACAGTTATCATGATGGGACTACTAATAAACATATGGCATATATGATAGAAAATTTATCAATCTCAAGTGTGTTATGCTTAATTTTCAGATGTTCTTGTTAAGGGCATATTATAGAAGCTTGTCCACCTTTAAGGCTGGAATACCCGTTTTATCTTTCTCTGATTTAATTCTGGTTACAGATTCAGTAACCAGAACCTTCGGTGGGTGAAGGATGATCTTATGTAGTTTCTAGTAAAGAATTACGTCCGTCCCTGGATTGGACGCCTGAGCTCGGTTGGACTATGCCCGTCTCCGAGGTGATTTCCTCTGCACCCACCTTTACTTTTATTCTATATATGAAGAGAACTACCTGTGGCCTTTGTATATTAGTTACCGAAACAAACTTTCTATGTCGTCGGTATCTATCTTTACTCAAATATCTTGAATAGTTTCGATCTAGTTCATATTAACCATCTCCATGTCATAATCACCTGCACATTGACACCTTATATATATTTATGTACAGAGTGTTGAAAAATAATGATTAAACAAATGAGTTTAAATTTTTTATTAAAATATAAAATATTATGTCTATTTGGTTTTGAGTTCCTGATCTATTTGTCACTTTATGTGTTTTGGTTTTTTCTTTGTTTTCTTTTGTGAATGAAACACTTTAGTCCTACATCGGGGAGTTTCCACTTCTTAAGTTGTATTAAGAGATTATATAAACAAACTTTTCTCAACCTATTTTGACATCCAATGAAAAAGGGTTTTTCCATATTTTTGGAAAGACCAAAAGAATAATAATTTTTTTATTATCTTTATTTAGTTTTTGAGATTTTCATTGAAGGGTTTTTCTGAGTTGTCAAGCTCAAGTTGAGCATCTAATACGAGTGCTAGTAGTAGGTGTAGTAGGGTGTTTTATCCTGGAGGCATCCGCCCTGTGGAGGCTATAGCATCACTCTTGAGTGTAGCCAGGCGCTAATGTCTTAAGAACAACGTGTTGAACACGTGACTCACTTTGTTTTTCTAAAATTTTGTTACATACCATCTTGATGTTGCGGAGATACGGGGAGCTCATCCGTTTTGACGAATCACTTCTGTTAAGAGCTAAATATCAACAACCTTTGTTTATTTGATTTTCTTCATTTTTGATTATTGCACCCAATAATCTTAAGACAATATTATTTAGTAATAATTATAAATGATTGATCGATTTGTGAATCGTTGACGTTGATATTATATTAGAAAATTAAGAATGTTAATTTTGAAATGAAAAAACAAAATTGAGTTTTCTGGGAAGCTGTAGTGTTTCGAAGATATCTCTTAACTTAGAAGGAATTTCTATGAATCCTTTTAATAAAGTATAATAGATATCCTAATAGTTACCCACACCAAAATTCAGAATTTTTGGAGTTGTAAAAGTATTTTTTTGATATTTTACAAAACTGAGAAATGTTCCTGAAAAATTCTGACTGACAAAAAAATATTGTTGACTAAATTAGTTTTTCTGGCGTAACTATGAGTTTTTTGAAATGGTGATTCAAATGAAGTTTGTAGATCTAGATTTTATATTCAAAACTCACATTTAATTCTTTGATTCGGACTTGTGGTTTGTGAGATATGGTATTCGCAAAGATGTTGTGCATGTTTGTCCAGAATATCAATAACTGTATCTAATCTCTAGATTAGTATGAGATCTTGCAACCATTTATAGTGGTACTTTGTCACCTTGGACATAATATGAAAACTGGTACTAGTGAGTGCTTTTATCCATAATAGATTTAAAATTTCAATTTAGTTGAAATATTTCTTATAAACAAATTAGAGCAAGTAACAAATTGATTTTTATGACTTAAAGTGATAATCTCTTATGTGTTAGATTAGTATCACATTGCTAATGAATAATGAGATGTTGAATCAGTTGTGCATTATATTATAAATCAGTTGTTATGAACTGTGCATTATATTATAAATCATTTTGATTATATATGCTTTGTGTAGTATCAATTGGCGTGAATCACATGATTGGTTAATAATTGTGCATTGACAATTTCAATGGTGATTTCTAAATCATTTCCAATATGTTACCTTTTGTTGAAAATATGAGAATCATAATGTACTAGTGTACCATAGTCATATGGATAAGTATTTATTTTGTCCCTCGTATGTATTGCCACTTGCCTGCTTTTGGGTTGCGCGAGTTGGTCCTCGACTTGGGTCTCGTGTTCCCATGGATCGGTTAATTTTTATCTTGTTCTTATGGCGCATGAGATCTTCGTGTTCCCTCGGATGCGGATGATTCCATTGGGTGTTATAAAGTATCTTTTAGTAACTAGTGCAACAAGAAGGTTAAGCGAACGCATGTGTTTTAATTGATATGTATATACACAAAAGTGTTTGGGTGTTTTATTACCAAATTTTGTTACTTATTGATGATTGTGATAGTTTAATGTGGAGAGAGACTTAAGTAACTTGATAACTATATTTTGGTAACAAACATTTTGAGTAATATGAACACTTATTATATATTGATAATTTGATATCACCTATGTCAAAAGAGAGTATCAACCAATTTTTTGAATCCTAGTTGGGAAAAAGTTTTATCATCTTAAATTGAATGATAGAGTAAGTGCGAATCTGTTATAACTTCTGTTTTTAGTTGTGTGCTTATCTCCTTGGAATATAGAATTGTTTATTCAAATTTGAATGGAACAATTGACATTCTTACCGTGTTAAGTAATTTTACTTTTCGGTGGAGATGATAAAAAGAATTGGTTGGTAAATGTCGGAAGTACTGGAACGTGTACTCCTGAAAAGACATGTTTTTTCTTCTACCAAGAATGGGAAAGATGCAAAAGCATTTTCATGAACAACTCAACTATCAAAACAGTTGAAGAAATAAGTAATGATGTCCAAGGCTTGTCAGGTATGGACATTAATCAAATTATAATATCATTCTCAATATGTGCGTTGCGATTTAAAACTAGTGTCAATTGCTATCTACCTAAGTTACTATGAAATGTTATACTTAAAAATATGGTCTTGTGATGCTTTGAGTGTTAGCTTAATATAACAAGACAATAGTAGATAAAAGGGAAAATCGTCAATGAATTGAGAATGAATACATAAACATGTTATATCATAATTTTGCAACCTAAAGGACACACAATTGTAGTTTCTTATGTTGAGAAATCCTGATAATTGTGGGGGCCCTTATGCCTCAAATGTGGGGTATAAGATGGAAATAAATGTTTGTTTGATTTCTCAAGCACATTTATAGAAGACCCTAAACTTATATGTGTCCTACCCTATAGACCTCAATTGTGGGGATCTAAGGTGAGAATGAAGAGTCGATTTTGTTTAGAAAATCATTGCATATGATCACCAGAACTGTACTATAATAACTTGTAAGTTCTGAAGTTAACAACATTTGAATAAAATAAATTTTATTGTTGAGGATGTTGAGGTCTCGACAGCAGTCTTCTGAGGTCGGGTTCTCACACGAGATAGAATAGGTTAGACATATGCTTAACTTTGTGAAATTGTTGCTATAGAATAAAGTAATGATCACTTGGCACATACTCACTGACACTAAAATTAATACGACAAACATTGTTTGTCATTATTGTCAGTATGCTACATTGGATGGATGTTGAGGCTGTATACTTAAATGGTTAGTCAAAGGTGGACAAACCTTAAGGGTTTGGTTAACGCTAGGGGGTAAGATACAAACTGACTACACTTACATATACTTGACTTGAACCAATCAATAAGTCACTGACCTAACAATATTCTTATGTGATGATGATGATTTCTAGTGATGTGACACTAATGAATTTTGATAATTGTATTTACACTAAATCTATTGAATGTGCATATGTTTAGCATGCCTTTACTATATGTTTTACAACCATTAACAAATTTATGTTGTTTAAAGTTTGACAAGAAATAAATATGTTGTTGACGTGGTCTAAAGGACCAGAAGGAACCAAAATCAAATTTTGATTATATAGTTTCTGTCAAATGTGTTTAATGTGTGTTGTAAAATAGGCGTGCATGTTTTCTATTTTAATTATGGAGAATCACAGGGATGCTCTGATCAAAGAACAAGAGAATTGGGATGCTTGAGGTACATATTTAATTTCAATTATGTGATATATATAATACTAACCTTTTGAGGAAAATGTAATGACCGTACTAGTATTTAGTACATGTATCTTGTATATGCCTTTATATGCTTTACAACCATCTTGAAAACATGTGACTTTTACGATTTGATTGAAAAACTAAATTATTGTAGACAAGCATGATTTAAAGGATCATTGGAACCAGAAGAAATTATGACGGAATTGGTCTTTGTAAAACTCGATACATTTAATGTGTATTGTAAATATGCAGTGAATTAGGTGTACAAATACACTTGTGATCCCAGAAGAATTAGTGGGATGATCTGATCAGAAATTTGCAGTACTTGAGGTACATTTGAAATTATGTATATGTGCATGATACATATTGGACTGACCTTAAGAGATGTTGTGATTTCAGACTTTGGACAGTCTTAGAATATGTGTGCACCCTCTTAAGTTGTATCAGTAGTTGGAAATATTCCAACAAACATGAGGAACTCGAATGAGATGAAATCATTGTTCGCTCGCTTAATTTAAAGCATGAGAGGAAGTTGAATGGATAAATCCTTTTTTGGAAGGCATTCCTCTGTGACCGAAGTCTGTGGCCACCATTGCTGAAACTCAATTGACTATGTAATTCTAAAGTAATTGAGCAATTGGCAAAGTCTAGACAAACTCGGAGATGGCTAATTCGGTAAGCCAACTACTCTCTAACGAAGTGAATTCTTTAGACTTAGTGAAGTCAAGAGAAAAATTAGTGGATCCTTTGACGAAAGGATAATCTAGAGAGGTAGTTTGTTATTTCATCGAGGGGAATGGGCTTAAGATCATTAAACAAACTTTCCATGAAGGATACTCAACCTTGTTGACTGGAGATCCCAAGGTCAAGGTTTCGAATGAGACAACTAAATTGCGGTGGGTTAAATTTAATAAGTCTTAATGAAGGATGACTTTTAATAAGTCTTAATGAGTTCTAAAGTTTCAATTTAAGATTGAAGTGGGGGGTAGCAGTAAACATTCTTGATAGAACTCACCTATCTGAATGTGGAAGTGGGTCGCTTCCTATGAGAATAGAGCTGATTCTCTAGAGCATTCTAAGAAACGGGATATTTGCTCAGGGCCAAAATGAGCGCAACCGCACGAGCTTGGCATCAACCTTGGAGATATCATGCGTGGTGGTTATCGTGAATTACACCAAACGCTAGCCGTTCAAGACCGCGTTCACTGTCTCTAGCAAGTAGTTCCGGTAATCTCTCACTAAGTAAAGGTTCAAGACCTCATGGACACCTTGCATATATGGTATTTCTTGTTTTCTACGTCATTTTCAGTTTTTCATCAAGATTTAATTCATTTTGAGAAAATAATTTTTATGTTGTTTCTATGGTCTTGGTATTACTGATACTTAGGACCTAAGGGTCGCTAAGGGATCACTGGCTCATTTTCACTTTGGTGAACGGAACCTTTAGTCCCACTATGGGAAACTAAAATGAAAGCTCTCTATACTATTATGATTTATGCAATTAATAGTATAACCCTGGGGTCAGCACACTTTTGTGTGAAGGAGAGGACATTGGAATGGCTAGTATAATTTCATCACACGCACGGTCCATCTGTTTGTTCAGTCAAGTCGGGTCATGATATTTAGGGTGTTGGTTTACCAAGATCTATTTGTGTTTTCATGTTTTACTGAGGTTTTACAATGACTAAACAAATGAGTTTAAAATATTTTATTAAAATACAAAATATTATGCCTATTTGGGTTCGAGCTCCTGATCTATTTGTCACTTTACGTGTTTTGGTTTTTCCTTTGTTTTATTTTGTGAATGAAACACTTTAGTTCTACATTGGGGAGTTTCCACTTCTTAAGTTGTATTAAGAGATTATATAAACAAACTTTTCTCAACCTATTTTGACATCCAATGAAAAAGGGTTTCTTCATATTTTTGGAGAGATCAAAAGAATAATAATTTTTTTATTATCTTTCTTAAGTTTTTGAGTTTTTCCTTGAAGGGTTTTCCTGAGTTGCCAAGCTCAAGTTGAGCATCTACTACGAGTGCTAGTAGTAGGTAGAGTAGGGTGTTTTATTCTGGAGGCATCCGCCCTGTGGAGGCTATAGCATCACTCTTGAGTGTAGCCGGGCGCTAATGTCTTAAGGACAGCGTGTTGAACACGTAACTCACTTTGTTTTTCCGAAATTTGTTACATACCATCTTGATGTTGCGGAGATACGAGAACTCATCCGTTTTGACGAATCACTTCTGTTAAGAGCTAAGTATCAACAACCTTTATTTATTTGATTTTCTTCATTTTTGATTATTACACCCAACATAAGGTAGGGGTATTATAACCGTGTCTTAATGCATAGCTATTGTAGTATATACATTTAAAACCAATGAGAGCCCCAAAAGGGAACATGCCAAATGCTGGTTCTCACATATAATGATCTGTTGATCTGTCTATCTTGTGATTTCTGTCAGAACGAATATATCTGTAAGGATCACAAGCCTGAAATAGATGGTAAATATTGATGGGTAAGATAATCGGTACAATGAGGGGTACCACACCCCCATCAATGAGTCAATTGTCCATCTAGCATGGATGGGGGACGACGGGTTTCACAAAAAACCAGTGGGGCAATTTCTTTACGGCTTACGCATACGTATATACTGCAATGTGATGTTTGGCTAAGTAGAAATATGTATTACTGGTTATTACTTAATAACAAGTAATAAACTAGGGATGCAAATTTCAGTGGTGCAATAATGATGCAATATGTCAGGGTGCAATATCTCTCCTAGTACATGTATCGGTACACAGTTCTTCATGTGTTTCCTGATGGTATATCTGAGCGAACAATGCCTTTTAATATGTTATGGTTGTTACCTAACTTCTAAATGAAATTTATCTTACTGAAGATATCCATTATCATCAATCTAATGACGAAGTACACAGTACAGTACAAACCAGAAGCCTGTAAAACTTAAATTGATGGTTAATGAATTCACCTACATGGATCACATGCGTTTCATTACTTATTTGTGTTTGGTGGTTGTAGATAGGTATGACTTCTCGTCCCTGCGTTCGTTTGATACAGCCTAAGAGTCCAGGTAATGTTTAGCTTTGCTTAATACCATTTACTCTAATGCATAGTCTTTTAATTATATTACGATGCCCATGCTGTCGTTTGCCTCCTTTCCTGGTTATGGAGTGTGGAAAGCAGTAATAACTGTACTGCCTCTCTGGGTCGTCATCCGTGAAGAGGGTGATAGAAAGACCTGAGTGATACTACTAATGAGTTTCGCCGGCTTCCTGTGTACATTTATATAAACACTTGTGGCATGGTCGTTTAAGAAGTTCCCTTCTTCTTAGTATCCAATTGGGGATTTGTAAATAAGAATAATAAACTTTATTTTCTTTCACATCTAATCATTATTTAATCGTAGAGCCTATGTTGTTAAAGGCGCCGGAGGCGCTCGCCTAGACGTCAAAGACGCACAAAACATGAAGGAGGCGCCTCGTCAGTAAAGCGCAAAAGACGGAAGCTATTACCTTTTACTTAATTTTTTTCTGGTCGTTTTGGACGTCTTAGGCGCACCTAAGTGCTAAAAACGTGAGGCGAAAGGCTTGGCGCCTCCCCTCGTGCCTCACACAACATAGCGTAGAACTGAAAGTTATACCAGAAACTTCTAATTAATTTTTCCTTTTGGTTACATCGAATTTTTATCTTTTGCATATAGGTATTGCGAGAAATACCGACTTAGGTACTAGTGAGAAGTCATCATTGGAGGTTAGTTCAGCTTCTGTTTCTTCACATAGTTTAGCCGGCTCAGCATAGCAGAACCTTCCAAGTTATTTTCTCATTCTCTGGAAACAGTAATGATGAAAAAGCATTCTGGTGATATGCTGAACAAACGGAAGACTGAAACATCAAGCATAAAGAATGATGGTACAGAAGAAACCAGTTTCTCAGATAGTGTTTCCTCCAAATCAGTTTCAGCTAGAAATAATGTGGCTTCAACAGAGCAGTATAATTTTTGTGGGTCCTCGAGAAATTGAGGAAAAGTGTAACCGAGTTGAATTCAACATTCTTCGACACTATAGAGGCGTCTATTATGGATTTGGAGGAACTTGTTAACAAGGTTAAGTGGCTTAAAGGAGCTTTAGACTATGGGGCTGATTTTTCAAATGCAATGAAGCCTTCATGGAAGTTCTTAGAAACTCGAACATAAACTGCTTCAGGGCTGAAAGTTATAGTCAGAGAACATAGGGTTAACTCCAGTATGTATATAATTAATAGAACAAGCACATCAGATGGATGCATTTTTTTTAAGGTTTTACGCAGGAGCGGACCTAGGTTGCCAAAATGCTCTTTCATTTGTAAACTCTGTCATTCCCTTTATTACAGGCATTAGTTATTTTGTAATTACAATCTTGAAATTAAATTCTAGTTCTCCTATTTTTTGTTTGTTGTTCATGGAACAAATGGTAAACATAAAACATGTTATCCATATATTGAATAGCGTTTTTTTCCCCTTCTTTTTCTCGATTTACCAAAAGAAAAAAGATATAGTTCTTCGACCTATGGTGTTTGCTTGTTCAACTCCAAATCTCAGTTGGAAGAAGAGAGAGAGTTTCACCCCTTTCTACATTGTTTTATTTTGCTGGCTCTAGCTCCATGAAATAGCCTGCAAGATCTCTCAGAACTGAACCTAAATCAACATTACATGCAGTCTGTATCAAGTTTCCATTTTTTAATTAAATTAAATAATTATTTATTTTTTTATTTTTTTTGGAAGGGAAAGGTTTATATTTAAACAAAATTATGTAGATATGATGTTACTGATTGCAAGAACCAAGTCAGAAAACATAATAATACAACCCCTAAGGGCAACAAAATTAAATTAATTGTTGAAAGGGTGAAACTGTTGGAAATTTTGTTACCGATTAACCAAATACGATACAAATTGTATTTGGTGAATCGGTAACAAAATTTTCAATAATCTTAAGATATTTAATTTTTATAATCTTTGTTACCGATTACGGGTTTAGTCTTTTAAACATTTAAATCCAATGTGGTTTTCAATTTTGGTCGAAAGGTATACGGATATCAGTCCTGGGGTCAAATGAGAGATAATGGTGCTTGCTATCTTCTAAAAGGATTACGGCTTTGTTGTCCATATGTGTGGACTTAATAACCTCGATCCTTGGTAAACGGTTCTAGTTGCTTTGGATTCTTTTATGGATGAAAGGAATTTTCAAGCATTTGTTGGTTGTGTGATGCTATACAATTACAACCATTTGAAAGAATTTAAAGTTCAATTTAAAAATTGAACCACGTCCGCTAGCAGGACAATGTGCTTTGAATAGTGAATTTTTTCATGAATTCAATAATAAGGACTTGTAATCTTTATTTAACGGTGCTACATGTTTTGTACGGATGCCTGCTAATTAAAATCATGTTTTGTATTGATAATTAATTTAATGATTATTGGTTAATTAATTGATGAATTCTTGGGTCAGTTAAAGACATGGATTTTGTTATGGAGCACATTTAGCAACAACACGTAGTAACGAAGAATATAATTGAGCCTTTAGACTTCCTTGTACGTGTGGCTTAAGGGGGATTATTTGTTTTGGGAAGAAAACCATTCTTGAGAAAAGTGCTTCTTCGCACTTGTGGCTTGATTAGTTTCTCATACATGGAAATACTACCAAGAGACATCTTTCCATGACAGTTGGTTATGTGACAGTTGTTAACTTAAATAATTCGTGGCTTTAGCAATATCTTTTGATCGCCCTTATAAAGGGTTCTCAGAGTAAAGTTAAAGTTTTGATTTATTTAGTGAAAGTGGTACATTAATGGTATGTATTGTGCCTTATATAAGTGAAAATGCTAGGGCATAAATATTTGTACAAGAGACGCTGAATTTTGGCAATGCCATTAATTCTAGAAAGTCGATGTAGTCTTCATTTATTATGGACAAACATCAGTAAGGTTCAATATACCTTGGGATTATGGGGGAAGTGAATTCCCTTCTAGTAAACGTTTTCTTAAAACAAAGAATGCTTGATATACTTAGAAAATTGTGTAGAACAAGGGTTGGAACCAAGGTAGTAGGTTTTCCCTTGTTAGATACTTGGACGTAAATCTAGTTAAATATAATGTGTTCATTGAAGGGATCGCGATATGGATTTACGACAAACTATACAATTCACGTTGCAAATGTGTGAGCAAGGTTTTTCTATGAACTTTGCATTTAATGAATTGGTTTTAGATATACCAATAATATCAAGTCATACTCTGATTGAAACAATGGACGAAAATAAACCCCAATTAAAAGGTTTAGTTTTGAATATATATTAGAGAAATGAGTGTATCTACCAAATTAAAAAGGATTTTGGGTTAATCCTTTTAACCATGTATAATAGAAACCCTGATTATACTCCACACAAATTTTCAGAATTTTTGGATTAATAGAAGTATTTTTGGAAATTTTAGAAAGTGGAGTTTGCTCTTGCGAAAATTCAGAAGAGCAGGAAAATCATCCCTAGTTCAGAGTGATTTTCCAATTTTTCTATCGCTCTTTTGATTTTGTGGTAAAAAACAAAACTTGAAGGTCATGAATTGATCTTGAATTTTCATTTTGAAGTTCTTAATTTGGAAATACTACGTGGGAGATATAACAATCCTAAAATCGTTGCGCATGTCTGTCTAGAAAATGACAAATGCGTTAAAACGGTTGCTTACTATGTATTTTCGATTTCTTTCCTTGGTAATGTATCAACTGTGTGGTTTTTTTGAAAACCCTCTAATGATGTCTATCATGTATAAACTGGTGTATCATGATTAAAGTGATTGATAAACATGACACTTGCATATATAAGTGTATGAATTGTGATTTCATGAAAAAATTGGTAATAATCATGAAATGTGAGAGAAAATAATGGTCTATTTTTACATAGAAAGAAAGAAAATTCATATATTTTGGATGTTATATATATGAATTTTGGTTCATATATTAGTAGAACATCGATTGATTGATGTAGGAAAATTTAGATAATTTGAACGCCACAGTTGGTACCCGAAGATATTAAAGAGAGTAATTTTGGAAATTACTTTATGCGTATTATCAAGAAGTGCTTGAACGGTATCTTACGATTGATTCAAATCAAAGAAAATATGTGTTTGTTGTAGAAGAAATGCAATGGAAGGGAAATCATTCAAATGAAGGTTGATAGCGAGATCAACTATGGACTCTGAAGCTTTGGACGCAAAGTCGGAGATAAAATAGAAGTGAATGTTAAATTTCCTTAAATATATATACTCGTGTGGACAGAGTATATGTATTTCAAAATAAATATTATCCTGATCAAACAGTTATTTGGAAAGAACACATAGTTTGGTGGGATTATGGTACGTGTTGGAAAATACGTCGACGATATAGCATCATAAAGCAATTACTCTCAAATGCGCGCATCAAAAAGAAATAGTGTTTGAGGAATTGTATCAAGTCGACAAAGGATACAAATTCTAGATAGCATGAATTGCATCATCAAGAGGAATATGATTATAGCCTACTAAAAAAGTAAGTTGTAGCGGTAACCCAACCTAGCGATTGGAGATCCCAGAGTCTAGGTTCAAAAGGGACAACTAAGTTGTGAATTACTCGCCAGAAAACACTGAAGAAGATCTTTTCTTTTCTATTCCTAGGATGAGTGTTAGTGTTGCCTGTCACGGATGAGGATAAGAATTTCTTTTAATGATTCCTATAGATTAGTTTGACTAATTAAAGTATGTCAGGATACTTTTATAGGAGATCACCTATATGAGTGAGAAGTGGGGCAGCTTCTATGAGAACTATAAGGCTAAGTTACCCTAAAGCACTCACAAAATTCCAGTATCGTTCAAGGCCGAAAAGAACACAACTGAGAACCAGATATATAAGGAAATAGGCTGTGTGATATCTATTGCATCGGATTACGTCATAAGGTTGAATAATTCAAGACACCACGTTCACTAATCAATCAATAATCCTGGTAGATATTCGCTAAGGAAGATTCAAGGCCAATAACCATCTATCCTTATGCAGTGACGTTCCGCGCACAAACTCTCTAAGGTATGCATTAGAGTTTAGGCTTAGAGTCAAGCATCTTGCTTTTCTGTGTGACAATTTTGTTCATACGGGGGATTGTTGGAAATTGGGCTTGGGATGACCACCCAAACCCATGCCCAATATGAATGATAATTGTGTTAAGTTAAAACATAATATAAATCAAGTGGACGGTAGAGATTACATCTAGTATGGTTAGTTATTATTTAACGGTACTAATTAATCCAGATCCAAGAGATGGAATCTAACGGTCAAGATTGAAACGATTGAAATTGGCAACGGTTTTTATATGTTGCAAGTGTCAATTAGAAACTGTGCAAAGTGACTGTTGGGAACAGTCAAACTATTTGAATTAGTGACAGTTTATTAACTGTTGCGAAATGACTGTTGGAACAGTCACATCCATTTGAATTAGTGACAATCTATTAACTGTTGCGAAGTGACTGTTGGGAACAGTCGCATCCATTTGAATTGGTGACATTTGGTGACTGTTCCCAACAGTCACACCCTTTGAATAGCAACTGTTGTAAGGTTGCAACTGTCACCAACCGTCACCGAAGGTGCTGTTTCAAAATGTATTTAAACTCTTCCTTTGTTGAGTTTGATAGATATAGATTTAGACACAAATATTTACATAGAAATTTGGTTTGTTCCATTTGTTATTTTGAGAGTTTGTAAAAGAGAGATTGTGATATACTAATCTGCGTTCGTTGTTTGGCGTTCATCGAAGTGCAGTTGAAGAACACCAAATGTATTGTTGAATGCTGGAGACATATGCCATAACCTGTATCAGCACCTAAGACAAGACATTAAATGTCTTAAGTAAAGAGATTATTCGCCTCAATACACCCAAGTAAGTTTGATTAAGAATTAATTGTTTGTTTAATTATTCTTCTTCTCTTATTCTTTAATTCTGTTTTAAAGATAATCTTTACAAATTTGTAGAGAATTTTGGCTTACTAATCCTAATTCGGAATCAGTGATTTGGTAATGTGATAATACGATTTGTATCGTATTTGGTGAATCGGTAACAAAATTTCCAACAGAAACTCTATTGGTTGTTCCGTGTAAACAAATTGATCAGTTGTGGACGAAAAGATCGTGAGCAGACCGATATGCATTTCTGAGAGCTATTCCTAATCTATACGTAATTTATACCTGCATATTTGAACCCCATCCAAGAGTATTTATATGTATAACGTCAAATCCCTCACTTCCATATTCAAATTGGGGAAGAACAAAAATGAGAAACTCATTTCTTTACTTTGGGCTATTAGGCCTTTTCACTATACTTTCCTTCTCTAAATCATCTCATCAAGCTGATCCCACTTCTACCCCAAACCCTCGACTCCAAAGTGCTTTCAAAGCTATCCAAGAATGGAAAAAGTTAATTACAGCTGATCCAAAGAACTTTACGATGTCTGTAACTATAACGGTATTTTTTGTGCACCAGCTCCTGATAATGTACACATCGATACTGTTGCAGCAGTTGATCTCAACGATCAATATATTGCTGGTGCACTGCCAGATGAACTCGGTCTTCTTAGAGACCTAGCCCTTTTTCACATCAATTCAAATCATTTTAGTGGAGTCATACCTGAAAGTTTTGCAAAGCTTCATCTGTTATATGAGTTGGATATTAGTAACAACTTATTTGCAGGTAAGTTCACTAAAGTCGTCCTCCGTCTACCAGCTTTAAAATATCTAGATATTCGTTTTAACAATTTCGAAGGTAGTGTTCCGTCGAAGTTTTTTGATTTGGAACTCGATGCAATCTTTATAAATGACAATAACTTTCAGTTCAATATGCCGGAAAATTTTGCCAACTCAACTGCTTCGGCTATAGTAATGGCAAACAACCATATTAAGGGCTGTTTCCCTTCAAATATAGAAAAAACGGCGGGAACATTGAATGAGATTATAGTTTCAAATAATGGACTTTCTTCATGTTTTCCACCTGAGATTGGGAAGTTGAAAAATTTGACAGTTATCGACGCTGCCTAAGACAATGGCTGATTTGAAGAATTTGGAGATACTGAATGTGGCACACGATAACTTATCCGGAGATATCCCACAGACTATATGTTCTCTACGGCATTTGGAGACTTTTACGTATTCGAATAATAATTTCGGGGGCGAACCTCAAAACTGTTCAAACTTAATAAAAAAAGGTAATAGAGAGAATCGTATTACAAATATGCCATTACAGCGACCAGATATATTGTTTCATCCACAGGTGCCTGTGTAATGGGTGGCTCCTCCACCGCCACCTTCATCTCCTCAATAGAAATATTCCCCTCCTAATCATCAAGATAATCCATGTAATTGTGCATTAAAATAAGGATCAAAAATTTGTCACCTCTTATTATATGGCAGGCATAGCTTGTATTTACACTTGGTTATTGGTAGTATATAAATAAAATGTCATATATCATATATGTAAATGTAATCCACTATGGGCTAAAACTTACCGCTGTAAAACAATGTGATCGAAATGAAACATTTGAAACTTCCTTTATATCTCAAGTTTTCGATCGAATTGCTGGGAGACTAGGTGCATCACATCATCAGCCACGAGGAAAAGTAGATCAAAAATTATTATTTTTAATAGGAAGGAGCAAACTCAATTAAAAAAAGGCGATAAAAACAACATCCCAGATACAAATTACAGTAGATAAAAAAAAGCTCTTCAAAAACAAATTTGTATTAAGAGCCAATTGTATAGGATGCATTTCACAGCAACTATAATTTAATTACTATCTTTTATATCAATCCAGTGATCCAACGATTAAAATTGTTTTATCTTTATTATTGGTATCTTCTTTTATCAATTACGTCTTTCACTTGCAAAGCATCTCTCATTCTTTTCTTCCATAAAATTCACCAGATTGGAAATGATAACAGGGAACAAGTCTTCTTACCTCTATTTTTTGATTTACTGCATTTTCACAACCACAAATCTTTTTACCTCTCTTTTTCGATTTAGTGTATTTCCACAACCACAATGTATATTTAATATTTTGGCCAAAATCCAAATCAATACCAATTTTTTGAAGAAATAATTCCAAATATATGAATTAATCTTGCAGTGCAGGAAGACATGACTGTTTGTTTCAACATCAGTTTGATAAATAACACAAATAGCATTTTTTACCTTATCACCCTGAGTAAAAAATCGAGTAGAAACACCTCGATGAGTAGATCGACAAATTGTTCGTGTGATATGCATATTGACCAAGTTAAATCAGCTGGCTCGTTTGGAGCTTTTACAAGATGTGGTTTCAATCATATACTTGAAAGTTATGACAATTTGTTCAGATGGCTCCATAGCGGAAATCTAAAAGTTATCCAAAGGGCTAAGGTTGTTTAATTCGCCAAATTGTGAAAACCTTGTTTAATTTTCAAATCTTCCTAACTTACTTGTATACTGATTTAAGTTTAATATACTATAAGGAACTGATCAAGGTAAACCTCCCCATTTCTAAAGGATTTTGGTATATGACAAAATTTCTTCTCGCTTGCTTAAATATACATTTCTAAATTTTATAGGCTATAGTTTTTTCGGCTTACACTATATAAGGCCCGAGATGAAGAAATACTGTTACCAAAGAACCCAAAATGAAACCAAAACACTGGCTGGCCATTGCCCATTCATAGCAATACGAGACTATGGAGTCCATATAGGGCTTGCCAAGACTCCTTAATTATAGAATCTATTGGAGTTCTACAAGAATCCATACATAAGTATAATTTTGTTTCTTTTTTTTTAAAACCGACGTCATTAAAAGTAAGGACTATGGGATAAAGTGTTTTAACATTCTATAGTTTATCCCTTTTAAAAATAATGAGTGTGTAACTGAAGGAGTGGGATTTACATTATGAGAATGAGAGAATAACACATTAAATGGTTGAACCTCACCCCCTTGAGGAGTAAAAATATCTCAAGCGACATCACCAGCCGAACCCTTTTCTTTTCTTTTTTAATATTTTCTTTTTTTTTGTTTTTAGAGCATCCAGAGTCACACGAGTATAATATGGACTATACCCAAATATAGTCGTTCAACCAATCATAGTGGGATGGACTATACACAAATATAGTCGAGTTTTCTAGGGTTTGCGAGCAAATTCGGTCTGAAATCCGGACCAAACCTAAATTTGGTGGAGTGCTCACGTAGCGTACGTCTCTTATCAAGCGTAAAGGTAGAGTACGTCTCATGTCAGGCGCAGATTAAACCGCACGTCTGATATAGTGGGGCGTTCACGTAGCATACGTCTCTCATCAAGCATAAAGGTAGTGTACGTCTGATACATGCTTGAGTATAAATGTACGTCTAAGAAGAAAATGAAGTGGAATCCTAATCTACGCCTAACTAAATCTAAGAAGAAAATGAGATATGCGTGAGTATACATGAACGGCCAAATATACTTTATTCTTCTCCCATTGCGTTTCTCCATAGACTATACCCAATTTTTTTTAGTTTTTAGTCTATGGTCTACTCTTTAGTCTTCCAATGACTGTGGACACTCTTAGACTCCCCTATCACACACTTCTTCGATTAAAGGAGTGTTCAATATAGTTTAGGGGAAAAGGGGTCTAATTTCCTTCCCATACTGTAGAAAAAATTGATATTTGATGCTCAACTCTTTCATTTTGAATGACTTCTCTCACTCCATATCCCTTGCTCTAAAGACGATAATTGTCTTCCCCAGCTACAAGTATGTAACGTATGGTTGGTTGCTAGAAGCAGATGTGAACTATATTTCAGACATCTCCAAAGGACCAATACAATTTGAGCAGTAGACACCATCTACTTCTAGATGAAATGATCTTTCAAACTTTGAAATTGGATCCCGAGTGCACACTGCTAAACTTAGTGTTAAACATAAGTGAACTTATAACACCAACAAATTTAGGTAAAGGTGAAGACAAATCTAAAAGTACTCAAACTAATATTATTTAAGGAGAATTGATTGAAACAAAAGGGAAGAATAAGGGAAAGCAAGATCATTCTCCTAAAAGGAACCCTTTTATAATGTTCAGTGACTTGAAAGCATAAAGTAGATTCCCAAATGATAGAAGTAAGGAGTTGTCTACAAGGAAATATGATATCAATGCTTCTTTAGTGATGTATGATAATAGAGTTCATATTAAAGATATAGTCTCTATTGAAAATTTAGAAGAAGAGAGTGGGGATCTTGATAATTGTAAATTTGAGAGAAATCTTAAATTCATGTCTTGTGAAGATAAGGTCTCAAAAAGAAAAGAGAAAGACTCCAAGAGAAAAGAGAGGGAGCTTCACAAGCTCAAATGGAATGGAAAAGATGAAAACTCTAAGAAGGATAATCAAGAGACCCTGGAAAGAGGAGAAAGATTTCAGGCTAACAAGGGGCTTTTTTAGTTTTCTTTTGGTTGTTACGGAGAAATTCTTAATCCTTGTCGAGGGGTTCTTGGGTGTAAAACAGTGCTTGTTGTGTATGTTACTTGATTATTTGGTTGTTTCTTGTTGTTTAGAGCATGCTTGTTAGCGTCTCTCCTTAGCAACTTTTTTTTTCTTCTTTTTTGCAGTGGAGCTGGCTTATGCTTTTTTTTTTTTGGTCTTGGAGTTTCCTTTCCATGTTTAATAAAATTTAGGTTTTCTCCGAAAATAAATAAAAATAAGTTGAATTCTATTTTATTTCTCTTTTTTTTTTCCTTTTAATTTTTAATTCTTTTTTTTTTGTTTTTTTCAATTTGAGGCATAGGTTCTAAGGCTTAGTTTGGTATTGCTATTGCTATGAGATTTGTAAAAGCGCTTTTCTGATGTGCGTTGATGTGTTGTGTTGTGTCAAAAAAAATAATAATCAAGTGTTTGGTAAACTATAAACTAAAAGCTAGAGCTGATTAAAAAAGTGATCAAATAGTGTTTGGTAAAATATCAGGTTCAACAATTGTTGTTATATAAATTCTTATTTATAGAGTTTAAATATAAATATATATTTATATATTAAATATTTATTTGGTTTAATATATATATATATATATATATATTATATTACTAATAGTATTAATTACTATTGTTAAAAATTATTAATTTGAATAACTATATTTTTATTATAGACATAATTTTGAGAAAAAAAATCAAATTAAAATTAGATAATAATAATAATAATAATAAAAATAAAATTAGATAATTATTTAATATTTACTCTTATTTTTATTATTGAAAATAATAATTTTTAAAAAATACTACCTTCGTTTCAACAAAAATGTTAAACGAGAAAGGGACTTTAAGTATGGGTGATTCTAAAAGGAAACGTGGCTGCTCGCGGTTGGTTAAAAAATTTTGGGGTCATATAAACCACTCACGTAAATGGTTGTTCGATATAAATATTCTTACATCATCTTTACACCAAATGTTTAATGTACCGGGTTATCATAACCCCTAACGGGTGATGATCACTTTAAATCGACGGTTAACACTTGTGTTTTGACCGTCCAACGGATCAGATCTTCATCACCCTTAACCCTAATAATCCTAAAAAACCACTTAACCCTAACTTTTTGTTTTTTTTTTGCTCTTCACTCTTCTAATTCGGCCGCTCATCGGTTCTTTTTTCTTTTGGGTATGCCATTCTACCCCAAATCCTCACAGCTAACTTAAACCGTAAATTAAGATACTAAGTTAATTGTTTGGTCGGAGTTGCTGATAAATCAAGCATGTTTCGCTGGAGGAAGAAGAACTCGCTGGTAAAGGTTTTATTACTTAAAAACATATATTATTCTCATATTCATTAATGTGCCTTTATTAAGCAATTGTTGTTATAGTTAATTATTACTTTTGTGATTTTACAAACATATTAGAAATCGGTCAGATTATTTAATGGTCAGATTAGTTGATCAAGTTAAATTTTCTATAGGTAAGCTGAGCAGGTTCATTTACATGCTTTTTTGATGAAACGGGTAGATATACGCCCGCTGATATTGCGGCTGTTGCTCACAAGCCTGATTTCAAGGTATCATCGTTAGATGAAGTTTATACGTTGTTAGATACAACTTCGAACTGAGTCCATAATCCCCCAATCGATGCTATATGGATGAAAAGGTAAGTGGGCTATGATATGGTTTGGACACTTCAGTAATATTCTATGACATTAACTAAATAGATTTCTCAGCTTTTAAGGGTTCCACTTTTCTTTTATTTGGATTATGATCGGCTTTAAGGTTGAGTTGTCATATTATAAGACCATAGGTAGTACAAACACTAAGAGCTGTCGATGTGATCCAACCTTTTTCTGTTCAATGATAAAGTAAAAAACTGAAGCAAAATTAGTGATCAATATATGTTAGACTTTCTGATCTGTTCAGTTACATTCAGGTCCAAATGATCAACTATCAAGATTACGTACGACACACATGCCTCATGCCTCTTACCCATACTATTGATCACCATGACGCGATTGCAAACCCAGTTCTGGACGGTATCGCCTGTATATGCTAGGCTAGGCTAACCCAGTTGAAGATTATGCTCTTTTGGGTGTATCGTTACAACTCTTCTGATATCCCCATAATATTTTGTATCAAATACTCAGGTGGAAACACAGTCATGAATTTATTTTCTTTACACAAACTATGCATGCTCATAGTACAGGATATAAAAGGTGTGATTCGAGATGCATGGAATATTGAAAATCACAAAAGAGCTCAGATTTTTTGATGTTATTGGTTCAATCCTTAATGATACAAACAAATTCAAACGAATCTTAAATTGGACGCCGCAATGGGTTTGCTAATTTTGTTAGCGACTGTTTGATCATGGGTTACTGACACTGATGCGATCCGTGGTAATATGGCAATTCATGGTGCTTGATCAAGAAACATAAGGAAACCAATTTTTATTTTTATTTTTATTTTGTAGGTCTGGGATTAGGTTTCTCAGATAGTGGTAAAAACGAAAAAGCATCAAGTTATGTTTACGGTGTTATATTAACCTTATTTTTCCTCATTATAATCATCACTATTTTAATTATTTTTTGATTTTTAACTCAAATCACTTTTTTATTTTGATTTTGTAGGGTATGGTTTACTTTCTTTTAAAAAGGTACCATGAATGGATCTAATTACAGGTTTAAGTTGGCTCTCTACATTTGTGAGTTAGATGATGAATATCTATATTTATTATTTTTTATCATTACTAATTTGTGATTTCTCCACTGCCGATTTTTTCTTAAAAGCCGTCTCCTTTCTCCTTTTCTTTTCTCCCTAATCAACTTCTTCTTTTGTTTTCCGCCATCTTCATTCTCTGTGAGAGGTTTAGTGTTTAACCCTAGGTCTTTAGTAAGTACCAACATACTTTTTTTTGTACACCACCGCTAATCTTCTCATTTGAGGTTGAATATCAAAGGTATAGCATATGAAGCAGAAGATTAGGTATATGCAACTGATCAAAAAAAATAAAAAAAATTATACAATGTCTTTTTACAAACTTTGACCTAAGCTTTTTTTTCCCCTTTTTACAAGTTCATATGTGGTTTATCATAGCAATAGCAAGATTATAAGGTTACTAATATCAAAACCTATTTTTGAGTTTCCCAATTTTATAATCTAATTTTTGTTACTCCCAGTTAATACCAAAGCCTTTTAATCTTGATCCTCTTCAGTTGAGTATATATCACTGCTTCAAAATCCTACTGTATTATTAGCTCTCTGTTTTTGTTTTTTCTGCAGTGTTGGATTGTATACGTGGACGCCTACATTTACCATCACCAGTATATCTTTCTACAATTAAAATGTCCAGAAAACCTTACTGAATTTTAGTAAGTTGCGTTTGTTTTATCGTTTTTATATTATACTGCTTCCAAAAATAATTCAGATAATTTTTTTAACCGAATGTCTTGGTTGGATTGTCTTATGGCATGTTACGATAGTTGGACGGATTTGTGTTGCTTTCTCTGCGTGCATTTTTGCAACACCTTTGTATTTTTATCTTCTTATATATAGAGTAGATGGTCTAATTGGCTCATGAGGTGTGTTTTTATTACCGATATGTTCTCTATGGTGGTGAATGGTGAATTCTCTTTTACGTTTTCACAAGTAACAACAGAAAGAATAGGAACTCTTGTATAAGACAAAGCTCTATATATGGGACATATTACCTAAAATTATACAGTTAAAATTTGATTTAATGGTTAACATCGAATTGCAGAAAAATTGTATCCACGGGCACAAAAATGTATGCTTCTTAGTTTTCTTACATGCTCCACTTAGATTTTGATTTTATTTCATAACGACTAATTTTGTAGTGGTTGCTCAAACTTATCTTCAACTCTTGCCTATTGCATATTCCTGATTGTGTGGTCTGGATCTATATGCTAGACCTTCAAAACGCAATACATAATATATTTCCCTTTGTGGGAAATTTTATACACTTACATCTTGGAGGGTAACTAACAAATTTCTGAAACTTTGCTGATCTATTTCCATGTTTAATGCTTTTTGGATTGTCTTATCATATGCAAATCTACATGTTCTTACGAAACTGAATATTCTATTACTATTTCGACACAGATTCTGATTGATTTTTTTTTCCTATCAATTTACTGCCCTTCAATTTTTATTTTTTCCAAGTTTGTTCATAATTTTACTGATATTACCTCATATCATCTTATTAGAAACATACATGGGGAGCAATTTTATGTTACCACTATTTGGGAAGCAACGGACCATGGCTCTGGATGTAAAAACCCCATGCCACCTCAATATAACAATGCATTTAATAAAACTCAAGCATTATGAAGAAGTCGTGATACGTTGCAACACTGTGAGTTCAATTCTTTCTTGGTATTTAAGTTGCTTTAAAGTCAAGAGTATCCATTTTAGTGTGTTACTAGAGGAAAACCTCACTCTGGTTTGGATTTGCTTCATTCCTTTTTTTTCTTATCTGTATTGGACTACAATTATTATATATCCTATTTTATCTGTATTGGACTACAATTATTATATATCCAATTTACTAAACGTTGGTTAAAACACTGAGGTTTGTAGTTGGTAATTGCGTATATTTTTGGTACCTTAAGTAAAAGCTCCTAATGACATGAGTGTGAAGGAAATGATCAAAGTTGTATGAGGGGGTGAGTAACGTACAGTTGCTTTGATCGAACTATATACTTACAGAATTATAACTAGAAGTTTGATATTGCTCACATATTGCGGAAACAAGCTTGATCATGTACATATTGAGGTGTAACACCGTATACACACCTCAATATAAAGAAATATGAGGTTTGGAGATGACAGATTTTCTCTTTAATAAGTAAATTGTTGTTTATTCTGTTGATTTACCTATTAAATAGTTAATTTTTATATGTAGGTCGAATTCAACAAAGATGCTCAGTAACTAACAGATGTTGTGGGCCCAATCCCACATAAGAAATCTGCTTTATCTCGGCTTCTGAAGGTGACTTTTTTTTTCTTTAGTATGCCTTATTTAGTTAGTTTGTGCTTAGATCCTTTCATAGACTCTTACTCTCTATGTTATTCCGTTTTGATCATTCAATTTTGTGTAGGATAATGTTGCACTAATGGCGGTTCTGAAAACAAAATTTAACAACCACATAGTTGATAATCTTGGAAAACGGCAGCTTCTTTATATGGTAAGGAAATTAAAATTTTGTCTTTTCTTACATGTACATTGTACTCATGCGCCACTGCTTCCATATTATTCTAATTTGTGCAAAACGTCCTAATTTTTGCTTTAGAAACACTAAGTCGACTTAGTCTGTTAGGCACCCTCTTTCACAAATTTACTTCTGAGATGGATTGGTACAGGGAATATATGATGCACCGGAAAAACCACGTTGCATTTTTTGGGTTTGAGAAATTAGTGAACTGCTTTCCAAAGCAGCATGAGTTTTTTTTTTTTTCGTTTTTTTTTACCAAGCAGTAATATTGTTTTTGATTAGATTTACCCTCAGTTATAATTGTTATTTCACTGACATAAAGTTCATATTTCAGAAGTATGTGATATTGTGCCAGGGGAGAACCAAAATTTGGAGGTAAGAACCTTGCCATATCCCCTTCCTTAAACTTAACATATTTTATGGTTCTCAATCTTTTGACTTTGCGTATTCATGTGATTAGGAACTAAATCAAGGTGAAGCAACTGCAAATCCGTTTTTGTCTCTTTTAAATGTTTTTGGTATAATGTGTACTGGTGTTGTTGGGACATGAAACATATTAGGACAATAGGAAAAAGACTGCTATAGAAGCAATAATTTAAATTGTAACTAATTTCTATACCCTCATGTCCAAGTTATTTCATTTTGTCGCTTTGAATGCAAGCTAAAGTAGTTTACCAGAATTTTACTATTGCAGTTAGCAGATGTTTTTTAGTTGCATTGGTGTTTTTGGGGTGTAAATGGACTATTGGTGACATGCAAGTTCAAGGACCCAGGTTGTCCTCTTTTAAGTTTAATGCATCTCATTTTGTTACGCGTGGTTATAATAGGCATTTTTGCTTTAGTAGTAGGAAGTCAAGAAATTATCACCGAAACATTCTCGATTGTTAACCAGATCACGTCTTAGGTTGCTTTCCAAGAGTCAAAGTTGTTCACACATCTGAAAAGATTCATGGCCAGATTTAAACGACGAATGCATCATGTATGACTATTTTATCCTTATGAGCTCAATGATGTTCATAATGACGATGTTTATTATTAGTTGTTGGATCGGTGTAACTATGTTGAATACTATGTGAGCTTTATATCTATTAAAAATTGTAGTTGTCAACGAATACCAAGTATTGTTTAGGAAGTGTCCTAAACCATGTTTTACTGCACCAAACTATCATTGGTTAGGAGTGTATAAAGCAAGTGGATGCGCACAAAATATGTTGCACCCAAGATTCTTACATAACAAAAACTTCTATTGTTTTCAATTATGATTATTATAACAAAAACCCATTTGGGTATTATCGTTTTTGAGCAGGAAGTTATAAATTAAAATTGTATATTGCTTTAATTCCATTTATATTGTTTTCTCTGTACTATGGAGAGTTGTTTTTTCCTTTAGGGCGGGTTGTTGCTTAATTGTTACATTTTTAGCAGATGTCTGTTATAAAATTTCTTAAAAACAAACCTTACAATTATCTCTCAACAATTATATGATTCTCTGATCATTGTGCATATTTTATCAGTATTTGAGACATGAAGATCTGTCCTTGGTAATCAACCGAGTCATGTTCTTTAGTTTAAAACTAATTGAAGTATTAGTGTAAATCGTAAAAGTGCAGATGTGTCTTGTACTCCTTCATCCCTTTGGATTTCTTAGCGCTTGGCTTTTAGTCATGAGGTTATGAGTTCGTGTCCCATAGACGCTGACTGAAATCAATGTTACAATGCTAGTATTTCTGAGAATGCGTTTAGGCTTCGTTGTACACATTAAAAGAAGTTTTTTACGCCCGATGCGTAGCACGAGCACAAGTCTAGGATATGATTTCAGTTAGAGGGAAAAAATCGTTAGATCTATAACTCATCATAGATCTAAACAAAAATTATTCAGCATAAAATCTTTACTTAGTTTATGGGTACTCATTGGTGGTCGTTGTTTTCCTTTCTCAGATCATTACTCAAATTAAAAAACAGGATCTGAATATTAAGTTGTATTACAAAAAGAAAGGAATGGAAAAAAGCTTCAGTATTATGTTGCGTTAGAAAATAAAATATGACAGTAGGTGCTCACTAACCATGCAAATACGTTATACACCTTCGCATGATCATTTATTTATATTGATTGTCGAATGAGTTCTGGAATGGTTAAATTTTTATGTGCAGTTTAATATGTTAGAATCTTCAAAATTTATTTGATTTCACGATGCTGCGTGTAATAATATGAAAGTATTTTCTTTAAGATGATTTCTTAGTCTCCAACGCTTTAAACAGTACGTAATTAATGAATTTGGTTCAAATTTTTAATCTACTAAATGATAATTGACGTTTAAATTATACACTACAGTTGTTAATTAAGATCCCTTTTGAGATGGGTGCGGGGGGAAGCCCCGCCTCACCAAATGGGGGCCAATTCCCAACGTATGTACCGGTGCGCAGCTAAGCGAGATAACAATTGTCTTCATATCAACATCAAATATGAGTACAGTAACAAGTTTCCCAGTGAAAGTTTTCGAGAAAAACAACAAACATCTTTTATTAACAGTTAAATGAGGATAAATATATTATAAACTCACCAGCATCTTTCGATTTTAATCTATTAAATGATAACATCCCTATTAAGCTGTATTAAAAAGGTATTGACAACTATCAATTTTCATAATCATTATTTGTATACTCAAAGACGGACACAAAATCTTGGAAAAATAGTGGAATTCCTCCTTATGAGATGAAAATCTTGGTTGGATGATATGACAAAAAGTATGGGCAACTGCCAATTTTCGTGAATAAAACAAACAAAAAGGTATTGTAACTACGCCTGGCGCGTAACACGGGCACAAATCTAGTGATTGTTAAAAGGAATTCATGTATAGATGCTCGTCGACACCTTTACTTCTTGCCTTGATTGTCATAGATTTTACTTGTATGTCATGGTGTTATATGGGTTTTTATTGTAATTTTTTATTCTTATGATAAATTGAAATACTCGGCTTTTTAGTTTATGAAATAGTAAGAATTTTTTTTTTAAGAATTTTTTTTTTAAGGATGATTTACGATGTTATAAATTATTAATTAAATAATATTTTTATTAGTTTTGCTTTCATTTTACATCCATGGTTAATGATCATACACGGATGAAAATCTAACACCAAATTCATGAATTTTACCCATTGCTCACTCCTAGGTGCAAGAGCCCCCACTTACCCATTAAAATTCCAGTACAACCCATAGTTTTTAAAGCCCATTTTAAAATTTTAATACAAGTTGCCCCAGCCTAGTAAGCCCAAATTCAGTTTTGTAGTCCATTAAAGCTAAAACTGAAGCCTAAACTCATGTTTTTGATTATTTTTTTTAAAGATTTTTTTTATTTCTCTTCGACTAAAAATAACTTTTTTTTCTAAGTTTTCTAAAAATATTTATTGTAATTTTTTCATTATGCTCCTTCAAAAATTATAAAAAAAACTCCACCGGAAAGAAATAGGCGATGCAGGTACATACAGCCACTCAAAAATATTTGTTGTAATTTTGCTTTGTTGTAATTTTTATTGATACAAATACAACCGCACAGAAAGAAATAGATGCGGAGAAAGACTTTTGAGGTAGAGAAGAAATACAGAGGCTGGCTTAGCGCAAAGAAACTAGGGTTCCGCTGGAGCGTGGGATTATCTTTCTCGCGTATTCGGTTTGATTTATCCCTCTTTAATATTTTTTTTTCCATAGTTTTTAGAAAAACTATGTGTAGCTAATTTGTTTTATTGGTTAGAGATGTAGCCCGAATTCTAGGACATGTTAATTAATTAAAAGGGAGCAGATCCCTTCACTTAAATTTCATGATTTAATTTTTAACTTAATTTTTCTACCATCAGATGCAAGTGTATGGACGGTGAAGATCAAGATAAGATTTCCAAAACAAGAGAGTTATAATCAACCATCCTGATGGTGGAGAAATTAAGTTAAAAATTAAGTCATGAAATTTAAGTCAAGGGATTCGTTCCGTAATTAAAATTATTCATTCTTAATTTTCATAATATTTTTAATATCATTCATGTTCTACTATTAATAACGCTATGTATGATTGAGTATTTGTTTGTTTAAGTCACGATTTAAATAACCATATATTTATATTTATAGCTAAACTAGGGTTTGAGATCCGGAATTGTTGAAAAACCCTTGTTACAAGTAGCATAGAATAATTTCTAATGACGGGATGTTGCCATGTGATTATGTGTAGAAGCGTGACCTAGGTTAAATCCGAGTGGCTCTTGCGCCGGATTGCTTAGAATAACCTCAACTCACAAACACTATTGATTTCATTGGGCTAAATTTGAGCGGATATGCGCCAAGTTATCTAGTGAAAAGGATTCAAAGAGTGGCTCTTGCGCCTTTGATAAAGGGAGTTTTGCAGGAGTAGACCTGCGATAGGATGCTTTAGTGTTATTGATATTGAAAAAAAATTAAAAATTGAGTTTGATTGATAACATGTCTGATGACGGAAGATGAATTCTTTAACCAGTACTCTCATCATATTATTTATAACTTTAATTGTTTTTATTAATTTAATTTAGTTTAAATCATAAGCCAAATTCCCCTATTTACATAAGTAATCAAAAATAGTTAACAACCCATATCTCTCTGAGGAAGGAACTTGTTCTTATTACTATACTTTAATCAATATTGTAAGGTAAGAACTTGAAATAGTTCTGCTTGGATGACAACCGAACAAATTTTGGCGCTTGGTGCTGAGCTTGAGCCAAGAATCTTAAAGTAGTTACTGGTAGACGAATATGGTATGAAAAGTAGAATTTTTTTTCACGTTTTGTTCTTCAAATATTGTTATATATTTTATATGCATGTCGTCAAATGTGTGGTAAGGAAGTGAAGTCTACTAATTGGGGTGGGGGGGGGGGGGGGTATAAGAGGATGATATACTTGTTTTGAGGGTCAATCACATACTTGTTTTACTTTATTTTTTTTATTCTACCTCGTATTAATCTTGTTTTCTATTTTGTTTCTCATGTTAAGACGAATCAACCAAAGTAGTGGAAATGGCTACAAAAGTGTTAAGGAAGTAAATTCTACTAATGGAGAAGGACCAAATACCAAATTTAACTCATTAAAATTCAGGAGTTATTATCATCATCTTGTAAATAATGAATATACGAAGCCAACGTAAAAAAAAAGATTATTCAGAAGTCGGACGAAGAAGTTATGAGAAATAGTAAAACCAACTTGAATTTAGTTTTTGTTGGGCTTGTTAAGAGATGCGTTTTGGGCTTGCCTTGGACGTAAAAAATAGGTTTTTGTTGGATTTTGAGGAGGTGTTAGTGAATGGGTTTATACCTTTTCTTATTGGTAAAAAGTTATTATGTTTATGATACTGAAAGAAAAAATGTTCATTTTACCAAACAAAAAAACTTTGGATATGCATACATTTCATGTATTTGTCTAACTCAAGTAATAGTCCGAAGGTTTAATTAATTAAATTGCCATGAATAGCTAGTTGCGAAATGAAATTTTAGAAACTCAAAACTTCCGGTGATCCAATTACAACTTTTTTTCCCTTATGTTTTTTGATGTGATAACTTATGTTTTGTTGCAAAAGGTGCTGCAAGTAAAGAAGTTAGTTCTCCATTAAACAAAAAGCTTAAGAAAAAGAGAAGAAAAATTATACTCTCACACAAAATGAAGCCTTGAAATCAAATTAGCATATAAGAAAAGAGAGGAAAACAAGTATTTTAAAAAATAATAATTTTAATCAAATTGAAGCATAGAACCATGAACAAAGAATAGTAGCAAAGAACCATGTGAGCATGAGAGTGATATTGCAGGAAACAAATACTAGAAAAGATCTGTATGTACATATCCCGAGAGAATAATTAATATTTTAGTTGATGGGTGTGTCACATATAAGTAGTAGTTTTATGTTCCATTAATAATAAGGAATAACATACTTTCCACTCTCATAATGGATAAATCCTAGATGTGATACTTATCTACTTTTAGGTTATTTGTCTTTTTGTTTGTGTTTTTTAGGTGATGACTAATCTTTAGTTGTCATGTTCTATCATCATTGAACAAGGGAAGGTCGTAAACAACTAAACGAAGGGGAAAAATCACTATGTTTTGAGTGAAAATTTTTGTTTTCATCGTTGGAATCTTCTATTAAAATATTTTACACATGTGAGTGAGGATTTTTTTTCCGCGCACTAAATTAGAGAAGCGTCAATAACATTTAAAGACGGATTTATAATTGAGCAAATAGATTAAAAGATAAATGTGTTAAGTTGAAACTATCTACATTAACATATTTGTTTGAGACTGAGATTTATAATTAAGCAAATGGATACATGATAAAAGAAAAATACACTAAGTCTCGATTGATGTGGTGCAACAAATGTAAAACTCAATTAAAGTCTTGAAAAGATAAATGTGTAAAGCTTTAGATTTTCAAGTTTTACAACGAGAATAAATTATGGTGGACTTTTTAGAAAGTAGAGAATCCATTCGCATATATTTTGAAGGTGATTTTTAAAGTCCACAACGAGTAACACAAAACTTTGGAATCTATTAAAGTTATTAGAAATCTCTCAAAGTAAATATTCAGTAAATCCCTATTGGTTTCAGAATTGAAAAAAAAATCTAAATAAAACATCAGCTTAAAGTAGAACATGTAATTAGGGGATACCAACTAAAACAAAATAGGGTCATTTTGAAATATTTAAAAAAAAAATTTATCCATGATATTCTTCCTAATTTACTTTTATTTAATTAGTTGTTAGTTAATTAGTTATCTAAAATAAAAATAAAATTTATTATTAGAGTTAGTGTGTTATGTTAGTTAAAGACAAATAGGTAGAATGAGATCATTTCGAAAACCAAACGGTTATGAAAAAAAATAGTAAAGTTATGTAAACATATTTTTTATTCATACCACTTAAGAGCATCAAGATCTTCAACAAAATTCAAACTCATTTCTTATACCATGGTCCCCTCACTGTAAATAAATAATGCATTTTATCGTAGTGCAAGATGCGTAAATAAATAATGCATTTTATCGTAGTGCAAGATGCAAATGGTAACCATCGTGTGTTGTCAGACAGAGTATCCAAGTAAAAACAACCCACGGAACAAAAGAAAGAGAAGGAAGAGTGGCTAGAGGAAGAAGAACATAACCACTTCCACTTGGTTTTACTGTTGATGATACAAAGACAAACGAAAGCCAACTTGGAAGAATCACCGCAAATGGGCAGATAAAAATCTTATCAGCATAAAAACGTCTTGGTTGTGGGATGAAAACTAGGAAATCAGAAGCGTAGGTAAAGATGTCTGACATTTAAAAACAAATTTATTATTGAGCAAAAGGATCAAAAGATAAATGTGTTAAGTTGAGGCTACCTACATTAACATATCTGTTTGAGACTGAGATTTATAATTAAGCAAATGGATACATATTTAAAAAGAAATGCATTAAACCTCGATAGATGTGGTACGATAAATGCAAAAATCAATTAAAGTCTTGAAAAAATAAATGTGTTAATTTATAGATTTTCAAGTTCTATAACGAGAATAAACCTTGGTGGATTTTTTTAAAGTAGATAATCCATTAGCATATATTTTGAAGGTGATTTTTAAAGTCTATAACCAGTAAAACAAAAATTTAGAAATTCATTAAAGTTATTAGAAATCTCTCAAAGTAAATATTCAGTAAATCCATATTAGATTCAAAATTGAAAAAAATAATCTAAATAAAACATAAGCTTAAAGTAGAACGTTTAATTTGGGGATACCCCCACAAATCGGGGGATGCCAAGTAAAACAAAATATGGTTATTTTAAGGTATTTCTAATAACCCTTTATTCATGATATTTTCATAATTTCTAATTTACCCTTGTTTAATTAGTTGTTAGTTAGTTAGTTACCTAAAATAAAACTTAAGATTATTATTAGAATTAGTGTGTTATGTTATTTAAAGAGAAATGGGTAGAATGAGATCATTCTGAAGACCAAACGGTTATGACAAAAAATAGTAAAGTGATGTAAACATATTCTTTATTCATACCACTTTAGAGCATTTTATTGTAGTGGAAGATGCAAATGGTAACCATCATGTGTTGTATCAAATAGAGTATCCAAGTAAAAACAACCCACATAACAAAAGCAAGAGGAAGAAGAGTGGCTAGAGGAAAAAGAACATAACCACTTCCACTTGGTTTTGCTGTTGATGATACAAAGACAAACGAAAGCCAACCTGGAAGAATCACTGCACATGGATAGATAAAAATCTTAACAAAAGCAAGAGGAAGAAGACATAACCATTTCCACTTGGTTTTGCTGCTGATGATACAAAGACAAACGAAAGCCAACCTGGAAGAATCACTGCAAATGGACAGATAAAAATCTTATCAGCATAAAAACATCTTGGCTACGTGATGAAAGCTAGGAATCATGAGCGTAGGTGAAGATTTCTAACATTTAAAAAATAAATACTCAAAGACTCTCGTCTAGATAGAAACTAGATCTAAATGAATAACTTTTCTTTTATATAGGGTCCAAAAGAGAAACGAGTTTTAAAGAAATCTAGCCCTAATGGGCTCAAATCACCTGAACCCAATAATGCTGGCCCCTTCCCAAGAACGATTTTTTGGGGACCGTTTATAATTTGAGGGGACCTTTATGTGATTAGGCCATATTCCCTACAAAGATAAGGGGTGTCCTAATTGGAGAAAATAACTAAGTTACTCTTTCTTAAACTTACCTAATCTAATAACCACTTAAACTTAATAATATATTATCATAATTCTAAATCAAATACATAAACAAAACAAAAACTATTTTCTTCTCATTCTTATTTTCCTAATCGAATTTTATTTTGAAAACTCTCCTTCTCCTCTTTCCCTCTTCATCTACCATAAACGATTAATCGGTGATTCATAAACGAGTTTCATCGTCGATTAATCTTGTCGTCTACAAATGAATCGTGTTAAACAATGTAGAAGACATGTACGACATAATACTGGGATTACAACGATTGTAATCAAGCGAATCAACCAAATCAACAAGAAGTTGGAGCACCGGTTGTTGAACCCAAAATCGAGCCCCAAATGAGAGAACCAATTCCTAATTCTTCCAACATGTAAAGTAGAAGGTAATTCCCGATAAGCCCCTTTTTTAATGCGTTTTTGATTGTTATTTCTACTTGAAATCATAAAAATTAGGGTTCAAAATGTAGTTTCGGTAAAATGTTCGTCTAGAAACATAGTATTTTCACAATTTCATCTCAACCAAACTTTCTGTTTCTCAAGAACACCAAAAATAGTTCGGCTGAGAGAAAAAATTAAGGCTAGCCGAACTTTTAGTTCTCAATAATTGGTAACTGAACATTTTAGTTGAGAACAAAAACTGGGAGTTCGCCTAGATCAATAGTTAGTGATTCAACCGAACTTTTTACTCCAAAATGGGAACAAAAAGTTTGGTCAGATTTTAATTTTTAGTTCTCAGCCGAATATTACACTGTTTTGGGTTATTTGGATGTATGGTAGCCGAACATTTTCTTTGTTAACCGAATTTTTTTATCCAAAATGTAAACAAAAGTTCGGCTATCCTTAGAAAAAAAATTCAACCAAACATTACACTGTTTTAGGAATACTAGCTAGGATGTATGCTGCCGAACATATTGTTTGTTGACCGAACTTTTGATCAGCATAAACCCACTATGGCTGGCCCCTTCCCAAGAAACACCGCAAATGGACAGGTAAAATTTTGATCAGCATAAAAATCTCTTGCTTGCGTGATGAACACTAGAGAATCAGGAGCGTAGGTGAAGATTTCTGGCATTAAAAAAACGAAGACTCAAAGACCCTCGTCAGATGGGAAACGAGATCTAAGTAAATAACTTCTCTCTTATATAGAGTCTAAATGAGAAACGAGACCTAATTAAATTTATCCCTAATGGGCTCAATATCACATGAACCCACTATGGCTGGCCCCTTCCCAAGTGAACCCTGTTTTTGGGCATACGGGTTATCAGTAGGAATTATCGTTTGGTATTAAATTATGGATTGTTTTAATAATAGGTCTATCCACTAAAAGGATTTAACCAGAGGTCCTTTTATTAAAGTTTTGTACTTTTTTTGGTCCAAATGTTTATTGGGGATTATGCTTATATAAAACTATTTTATGGTCTGGTTTACACATATAGCCCCTCCGTTTATTTATCATCCAAAATTTCAGTTAACTTCTTTCCACGTGAATACTTGATGAGTGGAAAAGTTACAACTGTTGTAAAGTGTGTGTTTTTTTCCTTTTTACCTTTTCTTACTTTTTTTTGACCCTAAAGGAAAGGTATAGAGACTACTAAGCATAGTAACCACGTCGAATGGTTCTGATTATGCGTATGTAGATTAGATGGAGATTAAGGGTCATGATTGAGAAATTTTCTATAGATTTTTTTTTTGAAGAATGAAAATTTCTATAGTGTTATCGGTATTTAAGGGTATTCATTTAGGTTGTGTTTCTCGCTTCTCTTTATCTTCGCTTACACTCAAAACGGTTGCTCATCTTCTTCTTTCTTAGAGTTACACAAGAACCAACCCACCTAGCTGAACCCGCCCGAAACCGATGCAACCGTGGGTTTTTAAACCAAAATCGACTGATAAGGGCATAATTCATACATATTTACCGCTTAATTTATATTCACTAGTGCTTGAATTTGTACTAATAATATATTTTTATTATTTTATTAGGTGGTAAACGTAAAATCCGAAGTTACAAGAAAATATAGCTAAACAGGCTACAATTGCTTATATGCACAGAAAAGAAATGGTTAAGAGTGGAGATCGTGTTTGACCAGGCCATAGTGTGCAAATATGGTGCTACTGTTGGCATCTTCTTGTGAGGAGTCGTGGCTGGTTGAAGCCCATTTGAGGTTGACGTGGTGGGGCTGTGAATTGTGGTAAAAGCAATTTGGTTTTTTTGGAGACAAAAACAGTGAAAGAACGTGAGCGTGAAAGTGAAAGAAAAGGGAAAGAGAAAAAGTCAGGCGCATGAGAAGAGGAAACAAAGGAAAGTGACGTGAGATAAAGAAAGTATAAATGACAAGAAGTTCAGGAGTTAGGCTGTCAGATTAAACAAGAAGGAACTAAACTTTCTTTTGATGTTCAGTTTTGTTTGGAGTAGGCAGGCTATGATTAGAGGTGGTGACTAGGCGTAGCTAGGTTGATTGAAAGAAGGGAAAAAAGGACTGTTGGGTGAGAGTTGCTAGGCTGTTGACCGAGTGAAGCACGTGAATGAAGTAGGAAGACTAGGCATAACCTAGAGCAAAAGTTGGAGAGAATATGGATTTGAAGGGGACAAGACAAACCCATGTGACTTCTTTCACATTGGGTGTAAAAGGAAAGAGAAGGAAAGAAACAAAGGGGAGGCGGAAAGTGAAAACAAAGGCTAGGTTTTGTAGGCTGGTAGGGTGAAAAAGGGTGAGAGGAGAAATCAGGGGGAAGAGATAGGCGTCAGAGTACGTAGGAGAGAAAGGGAAAAGTTTTGTGGTTGGTGGCGTAAAAAAGTGGATTGGCAGGCGGAGTCAGAAATAGAGACAGAAAGGGGAAGCTCTGCTGGGGAGTTTTACAGGCACAGAGAACAAGACAGGAAGAATAGGATAGAAAACCGAAAGTGGAAAAGGCCTAATTAAGGGTTAAATCTTCTCCCTCTCTACTTTTCTTAATTATTTTTATGGGTTTTAAGAAACCCATCTCCATGTTCTAATTAATTTGTAGCTAGTGTTTAATGTTGAAACCACTTAAAGTTTTAGATCAATTAAATCGAATTATTTGATACAGACTATTATGATTTGAATAGATTAATTGCATGATTTTGATTTATTGATTTAATGAAAAATTAGTTGTTGCTTCACCGGTTCTGTAAAATATAGTAACCTATGCGCAAAATTAATAGGATAGTAAATATGTTTTTCTACTTATTTGATATTTCATGCTTGGGTTAAATCCTTAGATGAGGTATGCTTAGAAGAGCCGGATATTATTTGTGAACCTATATTAGTTTCGTGTTATTTTCTCACTAACGCAATTAGATGGTGTATGCATGAGACTTGGAGCTTTTGATGCGCCATGCTTAGGGCGTCCTAGTGATATTTGCGACTCTCATATATATAATAATTCATGTCGATAGAACGAACAATAGATGAATATTCAGGGGTTATGTTTCACTTCAGTAATTAAATAGAAATAGTGGTGGATACTGAAAACTCTGGTTACTGTTTCTCCCATTTGATTTATTTTATTAATTTAGTTTATTTTTCTATTATTATTCTTTTGAAAATTTCAAAAATATTATTCTTGATTAGTTGATTAGAGATATTGATTGCACTATTGTCCCCGCTCCCTGTGGGTTCGACCGTACTTGCCGTTGTCTGCATTGTAGACACCGTGCGATTGCGGTTTATTTATATAGCGTTTCTAAATCATATCAATTTTTGGCGCCGCTTCCGGGGCCGGTTGTGGAATATTGTAATTAGTATTTTTTGATTTTCTAATCGTAGTTTAGGTTTTTATTTTTATTTATTTCTATTTTTGTATATATATTTTTATTTTTTTATTTTTAGTTCTATTTGACTCGTTTTGTGTTTTAGTATCTCTTTTCAGGTACTTTTCCGAGGATGATGACTCCTGCTCAAGAGACGTCATCTAAGATGAAACTTCGGGAATATATGAATCGTTCACGGCATAAAGAAGTTTTTCCTTCACCTCTGGTAAGTGAAGAATCACCTCTAATGGTATATGAGAAGTATTATAAACATAGACCGCCTAGTTTGGAACAAAGATTGAGAGTTCTGGAATGCCAGAAATTATTTGCTGATGATGATCATTCTTGTAGTGACTCTCTGTTCCATACAGACTATGTAGATGACCCTATGGATGATTGTGTAGATGATTTTCCTAATTCTATAGATGAATTTATCTCACAAGATCATTCACCTGACTTAAAGGTTGTTTCTAGACCCCTAGACTTCCAAAAGTTACCTAATTTAGGGTTAGAATTGTGTGCTTCTCAAGTTTTGTTGGATCACTTTGGATCCAAATACCCAGAGAACTTGCATGTTCCTAACATTGTGCATAAACATTCTATTACTACGAAATTCATAAATGAAGTAGTGACATTTCCTTAATCCCAATATTATCCCCATATTTTTTTCTTTACGCACTTCCAAGTGTAGTAAAAACTTGGTTTGGGGGTAATCCCTTATTTTTGACAGTTTCGGTGTCTCCGTGTTGCCATAATATAATTGTGAAACTGTCATTTGTATATATTTTATTTTTGGTTGATCCCCAAATTTTCAGGTTATTAGTGTATGGAGATCATTTTTTCTGTACATACCCAGTAGGTAGATTTTTTTTATTTTCTTGTTTTTATTTTCTCTTAGGATTTTTGTTTATTTTTATTTTTAGTGTTCTTTTTTATTACTATCGTTTGATGTGTGTTACAGAGAATACTGTTTTTCTTGCGTCAATCAGGTGAGACGTTCCAATCCCTTCTCTTTGATTTATATTTGTGTCTCCTATTTATATTTATTGCATACCATTTTAGGTTGCACGGTTTGAAACATTGAGGATAATGTTAAATTTAGGTTTGGGGGTAGAGTTTCTGAAAATTGATGCCAATAAGAAATTTCGAAATTTAGAAACTTGTGAATTATTCAGGATGACACTAACCATTATAGGTAGATGGAAACATAACTCTTATCTATATGGACTGGTGTGCCCAGCTAAATGGACTATTCATATGTGGATGCACTCAGGTGCTAGAAATAACATGACAATCATTGAACAAGCATATCTCGGAATCATCATAACTATATCACTTTCTAATTTTACTTTTATAATTTTATGTTTCTCTAAGTGATTTGGTGGGCCCTAGTATTGCCATAAGGTTGTAGCTCGGATGTATTAGAATTTTAATTTTGTTGAAAAAAAAATTGACACTTTGATAGCAATATGTGTGTGTTTTCCATGTCTTCGTCGCTTAAGCAAGCGTGGAACGCAGGATCCATGGGAACTATCATGTAATATGCTGAAAAGGAGTATGCTCTTAGATTCAAAAGATCTAATCATGTAGTCCTGAAAAAAAAAGAAAAAAAAAGAAAAAAAAAGAAAAAAAATATTATGTATATAAATATTAATAATAAAAATAGGAGCATCCGAGCCAGACTTTATACTAATATTTTGGGAAACACCGTTCACCTTAGTCAACATATGCACCATTCATCATATCTATATTCATTTTCTAATCTATCCCTGTGTTTGGATTTGATTGATTTCGAGCAATGTGAATTTTTATCTAGTTTTAGATGTTCAATGATTATTTAAGTAGAGTTTTGCATTCTTATATGAATTTTAGTACGCTGAGTACAAACTCGTGTACAACAATTGGATTCATACAGGGTAATGATTCTTATAGTCGAAGAATTTAGTATGCCAACTAAATAGCTTGTGTAGTGTCTATCCTTAATCGTTCACGGGTAGCTAAAATTTGGAGTAAAGGTTTTGTGGGTATATTTCTTGTAAACCCTCACAGACAAAACTCATCCGCTAAGGCCACTTAGGGGTTTAAAGCCTTATTACATATGCTAAATGTAGTCGCGATTCCTGCAAAAGTGAGTTAGGATTTTTATTTGATTTTTAGATTAGTTTTGCTCGAGGATTAACAAAATATAGAATGTGGGGTATTTGATACGGGCATAATTCATACATATTTACCACTTAATTTATATTTACTAGTGCTTGAATTTGTACTAATAATATATTTTTATTATTATTGGGTGGTAAACGTAAAATCCGAAGTTACAAGAAAATATGGCTAAACGGGCTACAATTGCTTATATGCACATAAAACAAATGGTTAAGAGTGGAGATCGTGTTGGACCAGGCCATAGTGTGCAAATATGGTGCTACTGTTGGCATCTTCTTGTGAGGAGTCGTGGCTGGTTGAAGCCCAATTGATGTTGACGTGGTGGGGCTGTGAATTGTGGTAAAAGCAATTTGGTTTTGCTGGAGACAAAAACAGTTAAAGAACGTGAGCGTGAAAGTGAAAGAAAAGGGAGAGAGAAAAAGTCAGGCGCATGAGAAGAGGAAACAAAGGAAAGTGACGTGAGATAAAGAAAGTATAAAAGACAAGAAGTTCAGGAGTTAGGCTGTCAGATAAAACAAGAAGGAACTAAACTTTCTTTTGATGTTCGGTTTTCTTTTGATGTTCGGTTTTGTTTGGAGTAGGCAGGCTATGATTAGAGGTGGTGACTAGGCGAGATAGGCGTCAGAGTACGTAGGAGAGAAAGGGAGAAGTTTTGTGGTTGGTGGCGTAAAAAAGTGGATTGGCAGGCGGAGTCAGAAGTAGAGACAGAAATGGGAAGCTCTGCTGGGGAGTTTTACAGGCACAAAGAACAAGACAGGAAGAATAGGATAGAAAACCGGAAGTGGAAAAGGCCTAATTAAGGGTTAAATCTTCTCCCTCTCTACTTTTCTTAATTATTTTTATGGGTTTTAAGAAACCCATCTCCATGTTCTAATTAATTTGTAGCTAGTGTTTAATGTTGAAACCACTTAAAGTTTTAGATCAATTAAATCGAATTATTTGATACAAACTATTATGATTTGAATAGATTAATTCCATGATTTTGATTTATTGATTTAATGAAAAATTAGTTGTTGCTTCACCGGTTCTGTACAATATAGTAACCTATGCGCAAATAGGATAGTAAATATGTTTTTCTACTTATTTGATATTTCATGCTT
>JAJJMC010021281.1:2094489-2163866 GCA_023531435.1 Papaver californicum | reverse complement strand
CTTTTGATGCGCCATGCTTAGGGCGTCCTAGTGATATTTGCGACTCTAATATATATAATAAGTGATGTTGATAGAACGAACAATAGATGAATATTCAGGAGTTATGTTTCACTTCAGTAATTAAATAGAAATAGTGGTGGATACTGAAAACCCTGGTTACTGTTTCTCCCATTTGATTTATTTTATTAGTTTAGTTTATTTTTCTATTATTATTCTTTTGAAAATTCCAAAAAGTATTATTCTTGATTAGTTGATTAGAGATATTGATTGCAGTATTATCCCCGCTCCCTGTGAGTTCGACCCGTACTTGCAGTTGTCTACATTGTAGACACCGAGCGATTATGGTTTATTTATATAGGGTTTCTAAATCCTATCACCAACCGTAACGGCTTGGTATGCGGTTGTAAATTTATAAACCCGATATAAATGATTTGGTCTACGGTTTTGATGTGAAAACCCCGTACCGGCTGATTTTAAACCGATTGCTAGGGCCGTTGGTTAAAGTTAATCCTAGTCCTCCAATTATCGATACTTAAAAACTAAAAGACTTAATCTCTCTTATCTTCTTCGGTTCTTCTTCCTCGGTTCTTTTGTTTCACTCTCTCGAGTCTCATCTCACTCTCAAATTCTTACCAGATTTTGTTTATCTTCAGTTCTTCTTCTTTGATTCAGTCCATCACCACTACAATTATTTGCCCAGAACTATAATCGGTTAAAAACATTGTTTAACTCGAACCCGACCAATCCGAATCGGGACGGTTTAAAATCAAACCGAAGATATGTCGGGTAGGGTTGGTTTCAAAATTGAAAACCAAGAGACTAAAGATTTGGGCGATGGTTTTAGCTGAAACCCGAAACGACCGACCCATATACAACCCTATTCTTTCTCATAATCAATTATTGAGAGAAAAACTTTTTCTCAATTTTTTCTTTGTTTCGTCTTTATTCCGTTGTAGGTTTATTGAGTAGTTTAACAAAAAAAAAGTTCCAACAACTATATCGTTAACTGAATCTAATTGGTCCATTTGGGTTTGGAAAATAACTTGTTAGTGTTAAAACAAGATTTAGAGGATTCAAATATTGAGGGAGAGCGAAAATAGTCAACAGTGTATGTCTACCTACGTTGCTACACAGTCTAGTGTAAAATGAGTTTTCTTTTCTCATCTAATCTTTTGTGGGAATTAGGATATTAAAAAAATTAAGAAATTGAAGAACTTCAAATCTATTTATCGCATTTAGTAACTTTATCATTTGGATATACTCCTTTTTTCCTAGAAAGAGAGACACTATTAAATTTTTAACCTAGCGAAAAAAAATTCATATACCGAACTATTTTTTATAATTCTTTATAAATAAGCAGGAGGAAGCAAGAAAAAAGAAAAACAAATGAAAGTAAATATGGAAAACTGTTAGAAACCATGTTTTAAAAAAAAAACTATTAGGAACTATGTGACCCAGTAAATTTTTATTGTTTTTTCTTTCGGGATGGTTAAGAGTGTCCGAGTTCAACATTCACCCTTACATAGATATGGAGGCTTAATTATACAGTGTTAGTAACTAAAAATTGCTCATTGGTAAAACAAATACACCAATATGGTAGTTTCTTTAGATTCGGAAATCAAAATCGTACATAACAAGCCTAAACTACGAAAGTGGATGTTCCGTCCTGCTTCGGTCACAAGGAGAGAAGATGGAGTGATCTTAGGGGAGGGAAGCAGAGAAAATTGAAATTGCAGTGTGATGAATTGCGTGTAGATATGTTGAACTATAGAGAATAACAAAGCTTGTGAGAATGATTAGCTTGCTATGTTTTCTGAATAGGCTAAACAGCCTACTTATAGTAGTTGGGAATACACATTTTTCCTTCGTAAGTAGTGGAGGTAGTGAGGGAGTGGAGAGATGGAGACTATAGGGATAATGGCATACCGCCCATTATGTTTGGGAAGTTTCAGGAAACCATTACTCCACCATCTCTTTAACTGTCATAACTGTCACCACTACTTGGAACTTTTCAATCATGGGGTGTTGCCACGCAACATGATGCTATAAACCACCAGACCAATACCCCATGCAAAACCCCCCCATATAACATGTTTTGATTTATCGTAGGAGTTAATGGAATCATGGACTCAAAGTATGTGAGTAATTTGAGAGTTTGTCGTAGCATAATGCTACCAATAAGTTTTATGCCAACACAACATGGTACATGCAAGTGTTATAGACGCGATTGAGATATTTCTAGCACATGCTAGTATCGTGGCTACGACCTAGATGATGGCGCTAGCAATGAAAGATGATACCGGCATGAGCAATCGAAGATGACACTGCAGGAAGAGGTACGAATGACGCTAACGAGAGGTAAGGATGGCACTGGCTAGCGCTGCTGGTGCTATCGCAGGCCCTAGCACTTCTAGTGTTAGCGTATGGGCTAGTTGGCGCCGGTGTAAGCTTGTGTTGCGTTGGTGAAGAGAGTATAGCTAGGGCTTGCTAGGGATGGCACTTGTTGATGTCACAACCATAGCCATGGCTTGCTTAGGGCTTCTCAGTCGTATGAGATTTAATGTTAGCGTTATGCTTGGCCTTTATGCGGTGCATTCATAACATATTCAAGGAATTCATTCGTGGAAGTTGGCGACTTGAAATAATGTTCAGTGTGACTCTGCATTTAGATGGTATGCATCTAATTAGCGTTTTATATTCATAAATGGCATAGCATCCATTCCGAATACTTGCGATTTTGTATATCCAGTGTTCTGATTAATGTAAATAGTTTGCATGGATGCACATGAAATACGAGGGTTTAGCCGGGTAAAGCCCTGATATTTTGGAGGCGCATAAACATATAAAAGAGCTAAAGGATAAATGTAACCATGGGCTGAAAATACGCATTCTCAATTCTCTTATAGAATATAAGACAGATGTACGTATCCATAAATCTGACGTCGGGTCTGAGGTTCATTTATTATATCTCTGCAGCCATGAAGGGTAATTTTATAATTCATGCCCTTGTCAAAAACCTACCATCTATATTAAGTCCCCTGCTTAGCGCGGAACGAGTAATGTTGCATGGTAAGCATTAGATGGTGGTCTGCCAGACGAAATAAATATGACTTATATTGTTTAATAGTTAGATATTACTTGAAGAGTAGCAGTTTGCTGAGCAAGTTTTACTCTTTCTGCGATTGTACTTTTAAGTATTTGGAGCATTCTTCTTCTACCGTAATAACAACGGGAAATTATTTGGAACATTAGTTGGTTGTAGAAAGTGTTAAGGCAATGCTGCCGTCAGAACACTAAGATGAGTGTTGAGGCATTGCTGCCATCAGAACACTAAGATAAGTGATGAGGCATTGGTGTCGTCACAACACTAAGATAAGCGTTGAGGCAGTGGTTCCGTCACAATACTAAGATAAGCGTTGAGGCAGTAGTGTCGTCACAACACTAAGATAAGTGTTGAGGCAGTGGTGTCGTCATGATGGTTTTGGGTGGTCGAGTTCTTCAAACTCTCGAACTTGTGAAGATTGATTTTAGATTTAATAAACTAATTTTAAACTAAAAAATATACATAAAATATGAAAATAATATTCATAAATACTGAGGTTATGGATTCACCTTTAGCCACTTTTAATTGGTTCCAAAAATAATAATTCTACACAATTCTAGCTCAAATAAGTGACTCTAATTTTTCCCAAAGGTAGATTTTTAAAATATCAATTGTAAGTCACACACATGGCTCATCAAAAGATCTAAGTCCCAACATAAACCATCAAATAAAATCACAATCAATTAAGAAAAATTGTAATTTCAATTAAAAATAAATAAAAAAGTCATAAAAGAATTATTAAAAGTTACCGATTAATCATGGAAAAATGGCTTCCTCCTTGCCTCAGTGATGGAGTTTAGCTCATCTTGCTCAAAACACCCTCAAAAGATTGGTACACAGCTCAAAAAGTGCTTTAAAGATGAAAAGAAGCTAAAGGTAATGTAAGAAGAAATATACAACGTTTTATGGACGTTACAGAGTAACTGTTGCAATAGAGCTTGAATAGAAACGTTGAATATACTAAGATATTTGTTGCATATGTTTTTAATAAACCGTTGCAGCTGAAGATAAACGTTGCAAATGGATGAAGAAACCGTGGCTGAGAGGTTGAAAAAACCGTTGTCGTAGCCTCTGTTCTTCGTGTTCTTCAGCAGCAGCAGCAACAAATTTTTTTCTGGATCTTTTTCTCGAGTTTCTGGCCTCTGCCAGCCCCCCTCTAATTGATCTCCCATCATATATTTATATACTACAACCCCTAATATCCCGAGAATATTTTTTTCCTCTCTCGGTTGTTTAAGTCTCGATGATTCCGTTTCTTCTTCTAACTGTTTTTGTTCTTTGTTTGAACACAAGATTATTACGTTGTGTCCTTGTCCAATCTTCTTACACGACAAATAGAAATAAACATCAGATAGGTTAGGGAAGAAAATCCTGTGAGAATTTTTCTCGAGATTTTATTTGATTTGTTTTAACCTTCCCAAACGTGTACAAGGCAAGAATATATTCTTGAATTCACAGATCGAGAGAATAAACCCAAAAATGTCATCTCAGATTTGATATTTTGTGAGATAATACTTTCCCGACAAGTTTCTCTTTTGAATTTGAAAAGAATGGGTGCCTGAGGTGCCCCTATCCAAAGTACATGTGCCTTTATCATTTCTTGTTGGGTGCCTTTAATACTTTTTCGAGCCAATTTTTCCAATGATGTTTATTTCCCAAAAATACCTTCAAACACATAAAATAACACAATTAGTACACAATCGAGCACTATCAATATAAAGAATTGAGACAAATCAGACACAAAAATATGTCTATCACGTCACAACACTAAGATAAGCGTTGAGGTAGTGCACAACACTAAGACGGGTGGAGGCAGTGGTGCTGTCAGAACACTAAGATAAGTGTTGAGGCAGTGGTGCTGTCACAACACTAAGATAAGTGTTGAGGCAATAGTGCCGTCACAACACTAAGATAAGCGTTGAGGCCTTGGTGCCGTCACAACACTAAGACAGGTGTGGAGGCAGTGATGCCATCAGAACACTAAGATAAGTGTTGAGGCAATAATGCCATCACAACACTAAGATAATTGTTGAGGCAATGGTGTCATCACAACACTAAGATAAGTGTTGAGGAAGTCGTGTTGTTATAATACTAAGATAAGCGTTGAGGCAGTGGTGCCGTCACAACACTAAGATGTAAACTCGTATATGACTTCTATATAAAGCCATATAGATATTTTAGTGAGTTAATATTGTTCAATTGAGTGTTAATATTCACATGAGTTAATTTTTAGGAATCCAGCTGTGGGATATAACACCAAATGATACTCAAATTTCTCTATACAGTGTTCAATCCATCTAGGAGCTTGACATTTATTTATACAAAGATGTATAGGTAAGTCAACACTATTTAGTTGAAATGAATATTGATATAAGGTAATTTTAGGAATTCCCTTGCAAGATATAGCACCAAATGATACTCAAATTTTCTTTATACTAGTGGACAATCCATCTAGGAGCTTGAGTTATTTATATAAAGTTGTATAAGTAAGTCAACACTATGCAGTTGAAATGAATGTTGACATAAGGTAATTTTGGCAATTATCTTGCATAATATAGCATCAAATGATACACAAATTTTCTTTATACTAGTGGACAATTAATCTAGGAGCTTGAGATTTTGGGAGACAGGAACTTAAACCTCTATCTTGAAATTCCTTGCAGAATTATGAAGTTTAATGTCTCTGAGACCCGGGTCAGAGACGCAATGTTTTACTATTTTAGATGAAAGTAAAATAACAAGGCTTAGTTATTAGATATTACCAGAGATATTGCAATAGGCTTAAACTCTGAATATCGTCAAGTTGATGGATCTGCAAGTCAGAGAAGATTGACAGGGATGTATAGAGGCATAATAGTATCATCAGGGATGTAGCATCAGTAGTTCAGGTTTGTAAGTACGAGTACACAAGTTCGCATGGTCATCCAAGCAAGAGAGGAGGCCACGGTTGGGAGAACAAGCAGAGGATCTTGAGTCGGACAGATAAGTGAGAGGTTGTGTATGGATGAACAAGTGAGAGACCATCTCCTTTTCGGATTTGGTAATTCCAGGGAATAGTTGCTTCTATTTTTTATATGCTAGCATCGTATGCTCTTGGGAGGATGAATTTGACTCCATTGTTTGTTTCCAATTGGCAGTCTAGTGTTTAAGAAGATGTAAGCAGCAGTGCAGCCCCACTCTTGTCAGGGTATGCGAGTGGAAGGTCTTGTTGCTACTACTGTTGCTGATCAAATACTCTGGTCGAAGGAGATGACCGCGTTAATTTCTAAAACTGAAGAAGCCTTCAGTCCCTAGGTGTAGCTACTTTGGCATGCTACTAGACGAGGGATGATTTGATAGTATCTCCATGATTCCATGCCTCTAGGGTCTGATCAGGCAAGGGAATCCAGGAAAGTTGGGTCTTCTTTGTTGGTGTTGTTGTTGTCGTTGTCGCGCTAAGGCTGGAAGAAGAGCTTGATTTGAAGTTGGATCCTTCATTGGTGTTTGGGATGTTGAGCCGCAACCGGGACGTCTTCTGAAATCGTGAGCATTAACTGAATGAAGTTGTGTCTTATACTGACCCTTTGGCTCATAAGCTTATTTTACCCTTCTAGATGTGATGATGGTATGCTTATATGGGCGAGATCCTCTGGCGATGTCGAGGGTAAAGAGGATGAGCTGAAAGTTATCCTTTTGCCGACGTAGTTCTATGGGTGTCTTCAAGGACTATGTTCCCAGGGGCGTCTCTTGAGCCATCTTTTGAATCCATGATTGTTGTGAGATATGCCGCGGTGAGCAGTCCCCTGTCACACTTCTCTTTGGTTTTTGAAGTTATATTTTATGAAGTAACTTGGGATGCGTCTCAGCCTCGTTAAAGGTTGAAGGCGCTTACCAGATCTGATGACATAGTTGGGGAGAGGCGAACATGTAGTGTCTTTGGAAAGGGGAGGACTTCGTCAAGGTTATGGATCTTTGGTTGACCATCTCTTCTGTGTTGGAGAGGTTCTTGATAGTGAGGGGAGCTCGTGTAAACCTTCAGTCCCCGAGTGTTGTTCACGTGATTATTCATATTTAGCTGCTGAAGACGATGCTCCAAGTGGTGTCGTTGCATATGATTCTAATGCAATGAAAAATGCACCAAGTAAGTATTCGAACGTTGGAGTTGACTTGGACTTCAAGTTTGCCAGGATTCCATTGTTGGAAGAAGCTGAGACTGATAAGCTTGGTGTTGGATGGCGTTATCGTTATACAAGAGCCATTCAGGAAAACTTGAAGGATATAAACGCGTCTCCTGCTTGGAATCAACTACCAAGGCTAGAGACGATATTGAAATACTATCCCGGGAGTTGAGGCTTGCAACTGAAGTCCTTGTATCAGTGGAGAAAGCACGTGATGATAGTTGTGAACCAGTCTTCAAGGATTTCTTTCTAAGTAGTAGGTTTTGAGGGTTTTTATGTGTTTCTAAGATACCAGATTTTTTCTGTGGTTTTATTTTGGAATTTTGAGTAGGTAGATTTCAAATGGTTTGCAAATGATTTTCTAAAAAGAGAAATAATACTTTATTTAGTAAAATAAATTGAAATCCTAAGTGTGAATGCAAGGCACTGTAAACATTTTGGAGGAATTATAAATGTTGCATAAAAACGGTAAATATTGCTAGGGGTGGAAAAGTGCTTAAGCCTTGACATCTTTGTTAGGGGTGGTGAAGTGTTTAAACCTTGAAAACTTTAATCCACTTGCCACGTATGACTACTCATGTTGGCTTATCAGTATTGATGATTTTGTAGTATCCACGTAATATAGTTTTAATGATCAGATATGGCTTTTCTCAAGGAGAGGCAGTAGTGTCTCCAATTTGGAAAGGGTTGGGTTTCGACATCTCAGGTTGATGATACATTTTAAGGATGACTGGGTTATTGGTTTTAATATTCTCATCAGAGACGACCATATCCATTCGACAAACTTTTGAAAAGGATTAGCTTCTTATTCACATCTTCAAGGCATGGTAGGGTTGATACTTGATTCAAGTCCCCAAGCCTTAATGGGACGTGGGACAAGTGGTTGTAAAGATATTTTCTGAACAAGACTTACTTGTAGGTGAAATCCATGGGTGTACGTCATCACCTCTCCTATATGTTATTGTTTAGCGTCCAGATCTGTTATTTGGTGATGATTTAGAGATGAGCAATCTTTAGGGTCTGCTGGCTTGTTGGCTCATATAGGTGGGTCCCTTGGTGATGATTTCTCTAGAAATATGCCGAGCCTTGCCTTGTTTTTGTGGATTCACGGACATCCCAGAACCATGTCGTAATCTGGATCTATATGGTTGTTGCTGATAAAGTAGTAGCAGACACCTGTGACCACAAAATGGTAGTGGTAATGGTTTCTCTAGACCTTTATGATTGACGAAGCTCGGTCGCTGGATCCTTGGTTGCTTTCTTTGAATGAGGACACGCCATCACATTGAATGCTGATTATGGATATTCTGATGTTGGTAGCATCAGGAACGTTGGTTTCTACATCTTTCTTTTCATGATTTTTTAGGGACCTTTCCAGAATTCTACTATTGTTGAAATTTTGTTGTGGACTGTTTTCTGGTACCAGATCAGGGGCTAGACGAACTTATCTTTTATCTATGTGGACTCTGGATGTGTTAGCATCAGTAAAAACTTTGGAAGCGTTTCTGGCTTGATCCATATAATATTTGTGTTGCTCTAGAGGTGGTTGCTCCATACGAGTCTTAAGAGAAACGAGTATTTCCTTCTAAGTGGTAGTCATGTCTGCTTCTGTGTCAACAAGGGTCTCTTCATCAGATTTGAGAGACTTGGTGATGCTTGGCTATCTGTGGAATTTCCAGTAGAATTGCTTGAAAGAGTAGTGTTGTTATTTTGGTGAAAGCATTTTGAGGAATGGAACACCATAATTGAGATTGGTTGCTGGACCTGAATTGATTTTAATGATTGAACTAGATCTAAGAATCCATCTTATTTTCAAACGATTGAAGAATTGATTTTCAGATGGTTGAAGAATTGGATTCGTGACCGAGAGATTGATCTCCCACAGTGGTCGCCAATTTTTAGTGAATTATCTGAGCATTTTATTCGAACAAATGCGGAAGCAAAATGGATAGTTTTATGCCTACTACCAGTCCGTCCCCCCGAATTGAGACCGATCATTCAAATAGATGGGGGTAAACTGATGAGTTCAGATATTAATGAACTCTATAGAAGAGTTATTATTTGATCCTAGGAAAAAAAATATACCTCTGTCGTACTTTCTTTACATTCAGAAATTAAAATCGTACAGGACAAGCCTAAATCACGAAAGTGGCCGTTTCATCCTGCTTCGGTCACAAGGAGAGAAGATGGGTTGATCATAGGGGAGGGAAGCAGAGAAAGTTAAAGAAATTGGAGTGTGATGAATTGCATTAGATGTGTTGAACTATAGAGAATAACAGAGCTTGTGAGATGATCAACTTGTTCTGTTTTCTAAATAGGCTAAGCAGCCTATTTATAGTAGCTGAGAATATACATTTTTCCTTTGTAAGTAGTGGAGGTAGTGAGGGAGTGGAAAGATGGAGATCCCCATTATGTTTGGGAAGTTTCTGGAAATCATTACTCCACCATCTCTTAAATTGTCGTAACCGCCACCACTACTTGTAACTTTCCAAACATGAGGTGTTGCCACACCGCATGATGCTATAAACCACCAAGCCAATATCCCATGCAAAATCCCCCCATGTAACATGTTTTTATTTCTCGTAGGAGTTAGTGTAGTCATGGACTCAAAGTATGTGAATAAGTTGGGAGTTTGTCGTAATATAATGCTACCAATAAGTTTTATGCCAACACAACATGGTAATGGCGTATTTGTAGCATGTTTATAGCATGCAAGTTATGCTAGTAACAATAGCACATGTGAATGCCATAGACGCGATTGAGATGTTGCTAGCACATGCTAGCGTCGTGGCTACGGCCTAGGTGATGGCGCTAGCAACGAAGGATGACGCCGGCACGAGCAGGTGAAGATGGCACTGCAGCAAGAGGTAAGAATGATGTTAGCGAGAGGTAAGGGTGGCACTGGCTAGCGCTTCTAGTGTTAGTGTATGGGATATTTGGCGTCGGTGTAGGCTTGTGTTGGTTGGTGCTGAGAGTATGGTTAGGGATTGCTAGGAATGCAACTTGTTGATATTCCGGCCATAGCCATGGCCTGCTTAGGGCTTCTCGGTCGCATGAGATTTAATATTGGCGTTATGCTTGGTCTTTATGCAGTGCATTCAGAACATATTCAAGGACTTCAACCGTGGAAGTTTACGACTTGAAATAATGTTCGATGCGACTCTGCTTTTAGATGGTATGCATATAATTAGCGTTTTCTATTCAGAAATGGCATAGCATCCATTCTAAATGCTCGCGATTTTGTATAATCAGTGTTCCGATTAATGTAAATATTTTGTATGGACGCATATGAAATAACGAGGGTTTAACCGGGTAAAACCTTGAAATTTTATAAACGCATATATATATAAAAGAGCTAAAGGACTAATGTAGCCACGGACTCAATACACATTTTTTATTCTCTTACGAAAAATAAAATAGATATACATATCCATAATTCTGACGTTTAACATTCACTCCAATCACGCCGGGACGATTGAGAGGGCCCAAATTCAAAATTCACCCTACATAGTTCTGGAGGCTTAATTATATAATATAATAGATATATAATGCAAGGTACTCCTCACTGTCCGCTGCTGAAGAATCTGTTGATGAATTTCTTTAGCTTCTGCATATGTATAACTACTACCATGACAATCTGGCGTTTTTTTTATTATGAATGGTGGCAAGTAGAAGCGTCTCTCTCAAGTCTCATTCTCCTAAAAGATTTTTGTCGTTCATACGTAAATCCAGATAATTCTCCGCCTTCCTCTTATATAATACAGGTTTTAGTTTGCCAAAAACATTCAGTGGCTCCCACATTAAGACCAGGATGATGTCATTTTGGAAGAGTGAACAGAAACCTAGTTAGCAATTTTTCCAATTATTTGTAAATTATATTAAAATTATTCTGAAGCCGTTTTATATAATATTATCTACGTACGTATAAAAGATCGATTTAATTTAACGAATTTTTATCCTAAAATAAATTATATATGTATTTACAATTAACGAATTATGCATTTCGTATAATACTTTCCCATAACATCACTATCTTATCATTTTTAATTATATTCTAATCTTCCAACATCTGATTTTTTTTAAAAAATATAAATACTGAAGAATTTTGAGCCCGTAATTATGGATATGTCAATGTAGTTCACTAAAATCATTAAACCATAATAAAATAACATATTTTAGAAATTAATGTATGTTAATTTTTTTTTTGCTAAATTCATATCTCTAAAACGAATTATACATGTACGTATGCCGTTTTCGGATTATTGCCGAATCACGAACCGTTGACCGAATTTATGATCAAATTAAATTTTTATAAATCCGTATAATACTCGTACGTTTGTCGTTCCATACATTTATCGAATTCCGATTTACTAATTAAGAATAGAAGATCTATTTTTTATTGAAGCAGTGAACAAGAGATATTGCCCAATATCATCATTTTTCTTAACTTTTTTTTTTATCTTTGAAGCATTTTTCTTAATACGTAACATGTGTAAAAATATTTCTATATGGACCCGTATTTCAACATTTTTATAGAGATTTTTAGAAAAGTATTTCAACCTGGATCGTAATGTCTTAACAATGATAATATATTCCCTTTGTTCGGGTTTACTTGATAAATTAGTGTTTTGTAAAAAAATTTAGGAATTGAAATTATTTCCACATAGACTATTAATCTCCCTAATTTTATGTTTAATACACTAGTTTTTACATCATAGTTTTTGGTTTCTTTTGCTAAAAAATATCTATTTATTAACTAAATCCGGATGGAGGGAGTACTAGTATTTGTTAAATCATTCAAAGTCCATTAAGCTAAATCATAGACATTTTAATATTTAATTAATTACTCCCTCCGTTTCTAAAAGATAGGTTTGTTTGGATTGACACAATGATTAAGAAAAGTAATTATTTAAATCATTTTTTCACGTTTTTTTTAATTTAGATAAAAAGAAAAGAGATAAGTGGTATATTTTTATGTTTAGAGAAAAGTGGTCCTTTTATGGATAGATTAGTAAACTAATAACATATGACTTTCTTTAACTGAAAATAAGTCTATCTTTTTTATATACTAATTTATAAAAATCTTACCTATCATTTTAAAATGGAACGAATATATTTTATATATTTTTAAAGACCGAGTACAAAACGAAAAGAAGCAAACAAAAGAAATAACAGAGTAGTTGACACATTAGAAAAGGCTGGTTGAGCAAAATAAGCTATCAACCAGCCTTGCACATTGTTTTGCATGGTAAATCTTGCGAGTTCATTAAGATCTTTTCTCGAGGAAAATGAAACTCAAATGAAGTTAAAATGGTGCAATTCAGTGGCCTTGCTGACAATTTCATCAATAAAATATTGAATTTTCACGGGTTTATATTTCTTTTGGGTAAAGTTATCCCAATTTGCTGGTAATCACCCCGGATATTTGGAGTACATAAGGTGAATCAAGTGGAAATAAATAAATAGATAGATTTAATTGGTTACTTGGATAAAAAAATCGTAAAACACACAGCGGTAGAATAACAAACATGTTATTAAAATATCATTGGACTATTTAGACCAATTCTAGTAAGTATTGGCAAATCTGTCAATATGCCAAGCTAGGTGGATAGGCAAACTAAGTTTTGGTTAGTGGGAAAAAGGCTAAACGATTCAATCTGAATCGATCGAGCCAACCTGAGCCGCTCGGCCTAGGTTGGCTCGATAACGGCCAGATCCTAATGGTCGAATCCAACGGCTATATTAATCCACCCTATAAATGCAACTCAAAATCAATTTTCTCTACTCACATCAAAATCATTCTTCTCTACTATTTTATATATATATTTTCTCCAAAAAAAAAACTCCTTTTATTATAATTCTTATTCTCAATTTTTTTTTAAACTACGATGTCTCAATCTCAAAATATTAGTCGATCAAGAAATAGAAAACCACCCAGGAATACGTATAGTCAACCTCTACCGAATCAACAAGAAAATTCGGATGAAGAGAATAACCCGAGAGTATTTTCTAGTCGAGAAATAGCCACGGATGAAGGTCATGTATCTTTAAAAATAGAGCGAGATGCTAAGCATCAAAAACCAAGAGGTTCTTGGTTTGAAGTTAAAGAGGTTTATGAAAAACTCAATCTTGGTAGACTACTATTGGTATATGTATACCATCAAATCTGAAGTAAACAACATACAATCAGTTTATGTTGCTATAAATATTTGTAAGCTTATATAAAATCAAAATTAATTTATTATCATATTTACCTCAAGGATTCCCCATACACCTTCCATGTTTGATCCACCCAAGCATGCGACATCAAGACTAACGTAAAGCTCTACTAATATAGCGGAGCCCCAATCTAATCGACAACCTTTTCCATATCTTGCAACACCTCTAGCCATCCTACTTGAACAGAACTTTTTAGTTAGAGAAAAAACACACACCAAGTAACCATACCACCAACGTTCCAACAACATAGCTAGAAATTTGACTGAACGTGTCTTCACCTGCACATGGTACAAAGTCCTCCAAGGAAATCTACCGACAATAATTTTAGCACCATCAGTAAAGAGCTTCACCAGAAATTTTTTCCCACTTGTAGTAAAGTATGAAGCCTATAACTGGCAGATAGAGAAAAACACCTCTGAGCGAGATAATATCCATGTGTGGAGAACCCAAATGGATCTTAGAACCAGACAGAGTGTTATTTGCAACCCGTATGAGAATTATGTTGAGTTGAGTTCTGATGTAGCCATTAGGATCAGAGAATTTTTAATGCAACGCCTGATGCTCTACATTCAACTAAGAGATATTGGTGTTTTTTTTTTTGGGAGAGATGTACTAGACATTTAGTTGGTGCAATTGGATCTCAATCTGCAGGAGCAACTCAAGGATTTGGGAGTATGTTGGACCGGGGCTATTATGAGAGAAACTGGTCTGAGAATGAGTATTTATGTTTTATTCAATATTTGTAATTAAAATTAAGATTAAGGAAATTAACTATTTATGTAATCAGAATCAATCTATAAATAGAAACTACTAATTTTATTACATATTCAATTAAAATTTATAACAATTTCTTTTCTGGAGTAGAATGTCTCTAGATTTTAACAACCCATACGTGCAATCAAAAATTCCTTCAGGATTGCATAATGAGCTTCATAAGAAAAAGTTTTCTTTTTCCATCTTTGTCATTCTTCTCGAGATCGTAATACAACTTCAGCATTAGTTCCCCCCCTTACTCAGTATCGATTGACAACCCAGACTAAAGCTATAAATTCTTTCACTTCACTTTTTATAGTTTGAAATCGACAAAACAACCCAGGTACACTACGGTTATTCGGGTTACCGGTGCCATTGTAGAAGTTTTCATAGATTCTTCTCCAGTAACTCATACGCACTAAACCATTTTATTGTGGTTCTGCATATTTTGCTGGATAACATACAACAAAGTTTTACAAAGAGATATATCTTCATTTATGGTAAACTCTTCTGGATTAATATACGGTTGGGCCACATAGGTGTAAAAGAAGGTGTAGTAAGTGTGATTTTGGAAGTGAAAATAGTTGAATTTATAGAACTATTATATAGCCGTTGTATGGAACTATCCGTTGTCGGCTCAACCTAGACCGATCGTCTCAGTTTGCAACGACAACGGCTATATAATTTATAATTTCGATCATAGACGAAAATTTAGGTTTAATCGAACGACTATTTATAATTTTAACAATAATCTAATTCAATTTTTAATTTTTAATTAAATATAATTTGATTTCAAAAGGAATAAACAAGCTTAATAATTTGATTGAATTAACTAAAATTATATTAAAACATTAAGCTCCATTATATTAATTTAATATACTACGCTCTTATATAAGATATAAACTAGGGAAGTAAAAAATTAAATTAAATAAACACTTTAGTAAAAACCTCTGACAATCTTGGGTCTCCTGTTTATCTTCATTTGACGGATCTTCCATTTGATGCGCTCTTGAGAAGATTTTCCTGTTTTTTGTGACCAGTCGTACGGTTAACTTTTAAATTTTCTTCTCCTTCAATTTTCTTGTCTTGAGTTCTTCTTTTTCTTATAGCTGTAGATTTGACTTGGTTAACATCTAAAACTTTTATAACTCTTTGTTTTTTCTCATTTACTATTTTCTTATAACCATCACATATCTTACCGATAGCATCTTCAAGTATGACGCCAGAAAAAATCAAGTTGGGTTATAATTTTTACTATTTTTTCTGAATTTTTTGAACAGAAATTGAGATCAAGAGTTTGAGATGGAAAAATTAAAATTAAAGTGAAAGTAGAAGAATTTTTGAGTGAAGAATGTGTGATTTTGGAGTTGAAAATGTTTGAATTTATAGCGAAATAAATGAGAGTCGTTGGATGAGAGCCGTTGGATAAGAGCCATTGTGATTCGACCGTTGTCGAATTAACCTGAGCCGCTCGGCCTAGCCTTGGACGAGCGGCTCAAGTTGAATCGATCGGTTTTCCAAGCCAATCGGCTCAAGTTGAGACGCGATGGGCAACTCCCCTCCTTCCCCCCCCCCCCCCCCCCTCCTAAATACCATTTTGCCAAGCCATTTAAGGAATTTTCCCATCCCACTGTGGATGGATAATTGGCAAATTATCCAATATACCCACCCCACTGGAGTTGCTCTTATAGGTAAAAAATAGGGTTAATTCATTGGTAGAAATCGGTGATATAAATTTCTAACGAGATTAGTTGAAAACGGTCTTACCTTTGTAAGATAAATTCTTTTCTTTGGCTTATTTCTAATGAAAATTTGATGCCGACCGATATATTAATTAGAAGAGATATGAATATGGATAGATTGTGCCGGTTTTGTTTGGAGCAAAATAAAATAAGTGCACACTAGTTTTATGATTGTTGGAGAACTAAGTGAATTTAGACTTACTTTGCCAAAAAATATAATTTCCATTGAATTTACAGTTTGTAACAACTATAGATCTTGGAGTCGTGATTGTGATGATGAATTTCTTAACCGCATTTAGAATAATTTGATTGTTGATATATGGTGGTGCATTTGGAAAGAGAAGAATACGAGGATTTATAACAACAAAATGATAAATTGGCAAGTATAATTAGAGATATAAAGATTAAGCTTGTTTTTGGGTGGAGTCTAACAGTTAAATGCTAGGATTAATGGCCAACATGATAATAACATTATGGGACACGAATCTTTATTATTCTCATTGAATTGGCTTTGAGAAGTAATGTCGCGAAGGTTCTGGGTATATATATTTCTATGGTAGCTCTTTTTCTATTTTATTCTTTTTGGGTAACTGAATTTCGTTTCGATTTTTTTTATATATTCGATTGTATTTATTGGGTTGAGGTACCCCTTAAGTACCGATTTTTCCAATGAATTTTCTTGTTGATCGATCAAAAAAAAGTCATTCGGCCATTATATTGGTGCCAACGACTAGTTTCTGACAGAACCTTCCTGATATCTTTTAGAAATAGTGGTAAAAGATTCGATACTCAGATTTGTGAAAATTTGATTTTTAAACCTAATTTTTAATACTAAAAATAAATAAGATTAAACTAAAATTGATTTCATATTATGGAAAGAACTGAGACTACGGATTCCACCATTAGACAATTTTTCAAGTGATTTAGTATTAATAATATCTTGCAACTCATACATTCAATTGATTTTAAATATAAAGTTGGATTTTCAAAATAATAGTTGTAAATCAAAAGTATGAGACATCAATAGCCCTAAACTAAGCATGACCCATCAAAAGAAAATACAACTATTGATAAAAGTCATTATTTCAAATTTAAATCAAAGCAAATAATCATAAAAGAATTGCAAAAATTAATTAGATAAAAATACACCACTTTATTATTGGAAAAATGGCTTCCTCCGTCGCCTCAGCAATGGAGTCTAGCTCCTCATATTGTAAACACTCTCAAAATATGCATTCATGGCTCAAAAATTGTTTACAAAAATGAAAATAGTGAAAATTATGTAAAACAGGGAGTTTGCAATGGTGTAATGGCGTTGCAGACAACTGTTTTCACTGTTACAGAAGAGAAAGTGTTTCCGGGAAGATAAAGGTTGTTGTTCTGAAGAATATGTGTAACAACCGTAATTTTTGCATGACGCTTACTTAAGGATGCATCATGGCAAGGGATGAAGCTTCATCATAAGCTTATAAAGCTTACTCAGATATGCATTAGGGTGTGGATGCCTTGACCTCGAATTATAGTGTTAAGGACCTATTACGCGTGATGCGTACTCGAATAATGCATTATAATGCGAAGGCATTATTATGTCGTGATGCATGATTTAGAATGTATCACTGAATGTGGCGTATCTGAGAAGGCATTATAGTGCTAATGCACTATTGCGCCGTGATGCATGATTCAATGCATCACTAAGCCAAAGTTGCGTAAGTGAGAGCATCATAGTGCTAATCCACTATTATGTCGTGATGCATGATTCAATGCATCACTAGACCAATGTTGCTATTCGAGAGAGCATCATAGTGCTAATGCACTATAATGTCGTGATGCATGATTCAAAGCATCACTAAGCCAATGTTGCGTAAGTGAGAGCATCATAGTGCTAATGCACTATTATGCCGTAATGCATGATTTAATGTATCACTGAGCCAATGTTACGTGAGTGAGAATGCTTCGCTTGGCTTTGGCAAGAAAACTTCATTTTCGTCCTTGTGCAGTCGATGGATGTCACTTACTATTCTTATATTTATTTGTAAAAATACGAATAAAACATATATAGGGAGGGAGCTTTGCTTGAATGTGCATGAGCGGTAATGCACATATAAATACGATGTGGCCTATACGTTGGAGCATACTTGATGCATAAGCATCAATATGCTTGTATCTTAACCGATGAAGCTTGAATGTGCATGAGTGGTAATGCACATATATATATGCGATGTGGCCTATACATTGGAGCATATTTGATGGTAAAGCATCAATATGCATGTATCTTAGTCTATAAAGCTTGAATTGTGTGAAAGCATCATCCAATCGTGCTACATACTTGAGAATGAATATTTACATAATAAATAGCGATAGTTATGCACAATCTAGTGCATACCTTGTGAAAGTCCTTCGGCCTATACGGTCTAGGCTTTGCTTGTCCTTTGGCCTTGCGATGAAGTAGGAATCGAAGTTGAGCTTGCCTTAATAGGCTTAAGTTGCTTGTTCCTTTCGAATTGACCCTTTGATGAAATACGGTCATGCTTGATCTCTTCAAGGTACGGTTTTAGAGGTGATTGCGATATTATGGTAACTCATATCATCTGGCTCGGAAATGCTAAGCAAGAGATGATTGTTGCCGCACTTGATGAGGTAGTTACATTCCATTTAATGGATGTTCATACTTTCTATCAAGTTATTCGGTATGAATGGAATATGCCTGGTTGGTGCACTATTGGCAAGAAAAAGATCAGTGCATGTACCCAGTTCTTAGTCGAAGCTGAATTGATAATGCGAAAAATTAGGCTTGAAATGGCCTAGGTGCTAGTCCAAGGCATGAGTTAGGCCTAGACAATGATCATGTTTATGTGATGCTTTCCAAAGGCATTCACCATAGGCTTTAATAGCCTTGCACCCTTAGCAGAACAAGGGTGAGGTGGAACGGTATAAACGTAGCTTGAATAATGTGGGAACTACGTTTCGAGTATAATGCTTACAAGGCATGCTTGGGAAGTAAAATATACCTGCATACGCAGTGAGAAGTTAAGCTCTAAGGTCTTGTTACTCTCTTTTAAATCGCGCATAGGGGAGTTCTGTCCTACCCAGCGCAACGCGCCAGGAGGAGAAATTTTCCTGTCTGTGACAATACGTTACAAATTGTTTAAGGAACCGTCGTAACTGAAGATAAATGTAGCAAAGGCGAAGATATTCGTTGTTGTTCAGTTGAAGAAATCGTCATCGTATCCTTATTCTTCACGTTCAGCAGCAACATTATTTTTCTTCCTGTTTTTTTTCAATTGAAGCTCCCCCATACGATTTTTGCTTTTCTCTTTGCTATTTAAAGGTTTAGTAAACCCTAACAACTTATCCTTAATCGATAAGGACTCCCAATTCTCTCCAAAACCGGTTCAAAATCGTGTTTTATCCCAAATTCTTTTCCGAACATATCATTGACTTTCCAGGCGATTTCACTGCTTTAAACTCTCAGAATTGACGTGTATGAGTCTTCTTGTTGTTATTAAACACTTTCTTATGATTCAGATGAGTCAAAACTCCCCAAAAATAGGATTTTTAGATTCACAGTTAACTTCACGCGTGAGAAAATATTTCCCGTTTTTTACGGAATTTGAATTGGAAAGGGGATGCCCCTATCCGTTGGTGGGGTCCCTTTAGCAGATTCATGTGGTGCCTTTAGTAATTTTCTGGGTGCCTTTATCACTTTTTCTTGGGGGTGCTTTTATCACTTTTTGAGCCGATTTTTTCAACCCATACGTAATCCTTTGTATAGACGTTGAGGCGGGCGGACACTAAGATGGAAGAGGCCCGCTAATATGCCTAAGGTACCTGCTGCAATATGATGAGAGGTTATTCCTCCCGGAACAAAAGGATCAAAACCTTCTACACCCCGCGCAGGATTTACAGATTGTACTTTTCCAGTCAGTCCATAAGGATCGGACACCCATATTCCATGACCATACAAGCCTGTTACATGAAATGCGCCAAACCCAAAGCAAGCGACCCCTGATAGAAATAAATGAATTCCAAAGATCTTGGGCAAATCCAAAGAAGGTTTTTAAATATTTATTTCCAAAAGTACCTACAAATATAAAAAATAACTCAATAAGTACAAATCGAGCATTAGTAATAACAGAGAATTGAGAACAGTTTATAAACAAAATTGTGTCTATCAAATACCCCCCAAACTTATTATTTGCTAGCCCTCGAGCAAATCTAATCTAAAAATAAGAACCCTAACTCACTTTCGCAGGCATCGCGATTGCACATAGCGTGTGCAATAAGCTTTTAAACCCATAGTTGCTCCTATCAGACGAGTTTTGTCTCGTTAGGGTTTACAAGAGGTACACCCACAAAACCTTTTACTCCAAACCCTAAATACTTGTGAACGATTTAGGGTAGACTCTAAACATGCTAATTAGTTGGCTACTAAATTCTTCGGCTATGGGAATCATTACCTAATATGAGTCCAACTATTGTACACGAGTTTGCACTTGAGCATACCAAAATTCATATATAAGAAAACAAAGCTATAATCATATAATCGTACAATGGACCATGATACTCGGAATCTAACAGACCACAATCACATGAATAGATTAAGAAGATGGACAATGAGATAGATGTGTGCACATGTTGACTAAGGTGAATGGTGTTTCTCATATCTGTTTGAAGGTCAGTGCCAGGATGACTCCTAATGGATTGGGATATGTTTTCACTGGTCTTAATCCTAATACTAATATCGACTCAAATGGTATATACAAGGGCCTCAGTGGTCGATTTATTGAATATATACAATTAATCATCATTTTTTCATACAACATGATTAGATCTTTTGAATCTAAGCGCATGCTCCTTGTCAGCAGATTACATGATAGTTCCCGTGGATCCTGCGTTCCACGCTTTCTTAGGCGACGGAGACAGGGAGAATACACACATATTGTTATCCAAGTGTCAATTTTTTTTCCTTTTTTTTGATAAAAATAATTGGTATAGACAAAAATAAAATACGAAAATGGGGCTTGATCTCAATCACTCTTACATCATCCTAGCGGTGATAACAATTCGATACTGGTGACCCACCAAATCACTTAGAGAAACACAAAAAATTGCAAAAATAAAAACAAAAGGTGATATGGTGCAACTCCGAGATATGGTGACGACTATCATGTTATTTCTAACACATGAGCTTTGTCCTTTTATGAATAGACCATTTAGATGGGTACACCAATTACTATAGAAGAAGAGCTAAGTGTCCATCTACCTCGAATGGTCAGTGTCATCCTGAATTGTTCACAAGTTTCTAAATTTTTAGAGTTTCATTATTGCAACTAAAATTTTCTCCCTTACCCTCAAACTTAAATATAACATTGTCCTTAATGTTTCAAATTAAAGAGCAGTACCAAAAGATAGGTAAAAAGATGAATAAAGAGGTAAGTCAGAAAGATAGTACCTGGATGAAGCGTAATAATCCTTCTACGGAGAATAAGACAAAAAATAAAAAACCTAAAAATGAATAACAAAAACCTACAAAAATCTACTAATGTACATAAACAACCTTGATGGTCAATCAAGGTAAACAGGGTCCTCCAGAGGGACCTCCTCAAAATCATATGTCAGAAAAGGCTCTAAAATGGTTTTAATCTCTGACCGTTAACCTTGAAAGGATTTCTACCATCTTGAGTCTCAATCTCAATAGCACCATGAGGAAAAACAGTGCGAACAACAAAAGGACCGGTCCACCGAGAGTGTAACTTCCCGGGGAATAGATGCAAACGAGTATCATACATAAGAACTTTTTGACCTAGAGAAAATGACTTTCTTAAAATATTTCTATCACGCACAAGTTTCATTTTGTTCTTATACTCCCCAGCACTATCATATGCATCTTTTCGAATCTCTTCCAACTCATTAAATTGGAGCAAACTGTGAGCTTCTGCTTTGTCAAGTGAAAAATTTAACTACTTTACAGCCCAATATGCTCTATGTTCTAACTAGACGGGAAGGTGACAGGCCTTGCAAAAAACTAGACGATAAGGTGACATTCCAATGGGGGTTTTAAACGTAGTACGGTAAGCCCATAAGGCATCAATAAGCCTCAATGACTAGTCTTTCCTATTAGGATTAAATGTTTTCTTTAGAATACGTTTAATCTCCCCGTTAGAAACCTCTACTTGACCACTAGTTTGTGGGTGATATGTGGTAGCTACTTTGTGAGTAATACCATATTTCTTCATCAAGAGACTAAAAGCTCTATTACGAAAGTGTGACCCTCTATTACTAATTATAGCTTGCGGTGTACCAAAACGTGCAAATATATTATCATTCAAAAACTGGACCACAACCTTGTGGTCATTTGTTTTACACGAAACCACCTCTACCCACTTAGACACATAGTCTAAAGCAACAAGGATGTAAAAATAACTAAAAGAATTAGGAAAATGACCCATAAAATCAATGCCCCACACATCAAAGACCTCAATACCTAAAATAGGGTTCAAAGGCATCATATTTCTACGAGAAATGGTTCCTAACTTCTGACAACGCTCACAAGCAACACAGTAACTATTGGTATTTTTAAACATCGAAGACCGGTAGAATCCACATTGCAATATCTTTGCAGCAGTCTTCTTAGCAATAAATTGACCGCCACAAGCATGATCATGACAAAAGGAAATAATAATGGTCTGGTTAATCTCAAGTATACATCTCTAAATAATCTGATCTGGACAATACTTAAACAGATAAGGATCGTTCCAAAAGAAATGTTCAACCTCAGCTTAAAACCTAGAACGATCTTGTTTACCTCAACGTTGAGGCATTCCAGTAACAAGATAGTTCACTATATTCGGAAACCAAGATAATTAGAAAACAAAGAAAAGTTGTTCACCATTAACCAAGGTAATTGGAAAATAAAGAAGATTAAATTAAAATTGATTTAATATTATGGAAAGAACTGAGACTAATGATTCCACCATTAGCCAATTTTTCAAGTGATTTAGTATTAATAATTATCTTGCAACTCATACATTCAATTGATTTTAAATATAAAGTTAGATTTTTAAAATAATAGTTGTAAATCAAAAGTATGAGACATCAATATCCCTAAACTAAGCATGACCCATCAAAACAAAACACAACTAATTGATAAAAATCATTACTTCAAATTTAATTCAAAGCAAATAATCATAAAAGAATTGCAAAAATTAATTAGATAAAAATATACCACTTTATTATTGGAAAAATGGTTTCTTCAGTCGCCTCAGCAAAGGGATCTAGCTCCTCATGTTGTAAACACTCTCAAAATATGCATTCATGGCTCAAAAGTTGTTTACAAAGATGAAAAGAGTGAAAATTGTGTAAAGTAGAGAGTTTGCAACGGTCTAATGGCGTTGCAGACAACTGTTTTTACTGTTACCGAAGAGAAAGTGCTTCCGCGAAGATAAACATTGTCGTTCTGAAGATATACGTTACAAATTTTTGAAGGAACCGTCGCAACTGAAGATAAATGTATCAAAAGCGAAGATATTCGTTGATGTTCAGATGAAGAAATCGGCGTCGTATCCTTGTTCTTCACGTTCAGCAGCAAAAGTATTTTTCTTCCTGTTTTTTTTTTAAATTAAAGCTCCCCCATACGATTTTTGTTGTTCTCTTTGCTATATATAGGTTTAGTAAAACCTAACAACTTATCCTTAATAAATAAGGACTCCCAAATCTCTCCAAAACCGATTCAAAATCGTGTTTCATTCAAAACTTTTTTCTGAACATATCATTGGCTTTCCAGGTGATTTTACGGCTTTAAACTCTCAGAATTAACGTGTATGCGTCTTGTTGTTGTTATTAAACACTTTTTGATGATTCAGATGAGTCAAAACTCCCCAAAAATCGGATTTTTAGATTCACAGTTAACTTCACGCGTGAGAAAATATTTCCCACTTTTCACGGAATTTGAATTGGAAAGGGGATGCCCCATATCCACTGGTTGGGTCCCTTTAGCAGATTCCTGGGGTGCCTTTATCATTTTTTGGGGGGCTTTTATCACTTTTTGAGCCGATTTTTTCACAAATATTTATTTCCAAAAATACCTACAAATATATAAAATAACCCAGTAAATACAAATTGAGCATTAGTAGTAATATTGAGAACAATTTAGACACAAAACTGTGTCTATCACTTCCCAACACTTCTCTATATATATATACTACATCTTCTCCTCACTCCCAATATACACCTCCCCAATACTTCTCTACTAATGTAAACTTTTGGCGAGTCACATCGCCTCTAGTACTAATTTTTTTTCTACTTAATAACCAAAAATTAATATGTTGTCTCAAGAAGGCGATTACGAGACAATTTTCGTAGATGATGATCGAACAGGAGTATCTCTAGCTTGGTTGTGAAAGATTAGCTAACATAAGATTTTTATTTTTATCTACTAAAATAAAGCCAGTGATACCTTCCCGAGTTTAGTTGAAGGTCCAGTTCCACATATTTTTTTTAGACTATTAGCAAGTTCAACTTACTTTATAGAAACGTTCAAGGTATTTTCAAGAAAACTTACTGACCTTCATCTTGACGAGGAAGCTCATTCGTGACTTAATTGCAAATTTTTGGTACTGTCAGATTCGGGAGGTATATAATTGAGTTCCATTGTGCATTACTCGAACTCATGCCTATATGTTGAATCACTACAAACACAATGTAAAGTCTTTTACGTGATTTTCTGCTCTGGTATAAATTAAAGGCGGGTACCGAATACACTACTAATTTTGTTTTATAACCTGTGAAAGAAAAACTTTGGTTGATCTTATGAAAAAAGAGAAAGTCAATAGAAAGCAATGATATTAACTACCACTACTTTTGCTTTTAATTATAAAGATTACAATGATATAACGTGGAAATTAAAAGTAAATCTAACCCCGTATTTTTTTAACTGAAAAACTATCTACCAGTATAAAAAGCCATGACATAGTCCATAATAGATATTCACTTGATAAATAATTACAATTGACTGTTTCGTCTATCTACTGTAACTTCAAGGAATCCCAGTCCAGTTACCTATTCTAGTAGTACCCACATCTATGCTTTATTGCAAGGAAATGAATCTGAGTTACCTTACACAAGTCTGTACCCCTATCTACGTTTTATTGCAAGGCAATGCATCTGAGTTACCTTACACAAGTCCATTTGTGTTTAGGTGTTGCTCCCTAATCCGTCGAGAAGACATAAATTTATTTTAGCCTCTAAGCATAACTCATTTTTCTCTAACAGGTTGGTTCTGGCCTCCGAACGTACAAATTCACCCAACCAGGATATTTTTACCCTAAACCTTTAGGTTTCACCAATTTAATAGAATTACCTTAAAGATACTTAGCTTTACCGTTTAATGGATCCATTGAGAAATAAAAATCAATAATTTTATGTTCGATACACTAAAGCATTAACCTTAAAGAAGGTATTGTCTTAGGGATTCTCAATTTCCTACCTTATTCCTGGGATTGCTTACTTATTCCCAAGCATTCAAGATTGAGTCTATGGACCTTTATACGTGTGCATACAATTATGGAGTTCAAAAAACGCCTAAATACGACTAACCTACTAAAAAAGACTATTATTTTAGTTTCAAAAAATAATCAAATTCTATAATTTTGAAGTTCAGAAATCATGTGCTACCTTGAACTTGAAATAAATAGTTGAAGGTGGGTGCGTGTATATATAGGTGCTTTTAAACAAACCTTTACATGGTATAGTCTATGTAAGGCTAAACTTTCTTATCTTCTAACAACAAAAGGATGAAAAGTATTGTTTACCTCCTTTTGAAGTGAGGTAATCATAAAAAATTAAATAAAGACGTGTGTGAATGTAAACATATACTTAAATTAGCAACTACAATGGTAAATAACGTGAAAAGGAAAACTAAATCTTTTTGTTTCCTTTTCCGACCTTTAGGGATTACTGAGAACTAGGAGTGAAGCTTGAGATGGAAAGCATTTAAAACATGTAACAAAAACTATTAAGTAAATATCTTATATACTTTAGTACTTTAGATTTTATTGGTATTTTTTAATTTATACTAGTTAGATAACACACAAAATTGCTAAAAATTCATATGCACAATTACGGAATCATGTTGAAAAAATGAGTAAAGGTAAATATGGAGGTGGAAATCAAAAGCAAACGTTTTCAAGACAATTTACAAAGGATTTTATTTAAGCATAAAGGACAAGATGTGAGGTTATGCATTAAAGTTGAAGGAAATATATTGTGAAATCTTAAGAAATAATGTGATGATATTGGTCTTAGGAGGGAGATATCAAGTGTAATGTGATGATATTGGTCTTAGGAGGGAAATATCAAGTGTAACAGTTATTCTATTTATTTACCACTAAATGAATCTGCAACACCCCATATATTTCGGAGCCAGAGATAGCTTCAATATGAAAAGTTGAGAATGTAATACCCATATTCAAAAGTGGTTAAATAAAAGAATTATACGTAATCGTATACATTAAACTAACACTGAGTATTTTTCAGTACAATTAGCTTCTGAGTTGGAAAGTTAATCGTACTCGGACAGGAGAAATCCCTGGATGGCGTCCTCCATATAAGTTATTGATGGATGACTGCAACGGTGCTCATAGAAAAACCCCACACTGCTGGATGACCATAGCGGCTAAATGGGCATAATAACGATGGAGGGACGAATCGTTACAAATGGTATCAGAGTCGTCGACGGATCAGCTAGCGAGGGTGGGAGGGTACGTTGGATGAGTTCGACCAAGTGTTTGTCTCATGAGGGGCAGAGAATGTTAGAAATCTTGGATTGTGTATTCTAGAGATCAGGAAGACTCCAATCTAAATGGGTGAAAATGTAACACCCCATCTATTCTGAAGCCAGGGATGACTCATTCTAAGAAGGTGATAGTGTAATACGCCATATTCGGCGGTGGTTGTCCGAATAAAATATACATAATGATATGCTTTAACTAACACCGATGCCTTTTCAGCACAATTGGCTTCAAAGATGGAAAGAACTCTGGAGTTAAGCGTGCTCGGATTGGAGCAATCCAGGGATTGGAGACCTCTTGGGAAGATATTTTTGGATAACCCCAGTGGTGCCCATTGAAAACCCCACACTGCTGGACAACTGCAGTAGGAAGGTGTGGACAATATAGGTGGAGGGAAGGGTCATTATAAAATCAATCAACATGGGAGGATTAGGGACATAAAACTTGGGAAATCATAGAACTAGTTAAAGAGAGAGATATTTGATTGCAAGATATCTTGAATGTTTTATGTGTCTGTTTTTTTTTTATTTCAGTGAAAGAATGGGGTCATTCCGTCGTCGTATGAAGAAGTTATGAGAAAAACAAGTACAGAATTGCCTCAGAGGGTCAGGTCGTCGAGGCAAGACAAAAATCTTGGAGGTTCAAGCCATCGAGGGAAAACTCAGGAACTTATAATTTCCTCAGAGGGTTAGGCCATCGAGGAAAAGCAGAAATCTCGGAGGGTCAGGTGGCAGAGGCAGATATGTGAGCTAGGTATTTTGACGGGTTTTTATACTATTTTTAGTTTCCAAAACCTAGTATGACCGGGATTTGAGCACGGGCACTCCTATACTTGTTTTCCTATATAAGAATACTTCTTAGATCTTTTTATATATCTTTTTACAACATATATTCTACAACACAAAAATCAAAGAATTTTTGGAGCAAATTAGGGTTTTTCCCTTTAGGGGAATAACCGTGACACCTTCTTCTTCTTCTTCTCCCTTTTCTCTTGTATATTTTTCATGGATTTTGAGAAACCCATGAGTCGGTAACTTTCTTTTATTGGTTAGGGATGTAATCCTAATTTCTAGACATGTAAATCTATCTGGTTGGTTGGTTTTAATGTTAATGTTATCTTTTATCGATTATGTTCTACTATTTATATCATCAATCATGATTGAATACTTGCTCGTCTAATTTGCAAATTGAATGGTCATGTGTTCAAATCTAAATATAAACTAGGGTTGGAGATACGGAATAATCGATAGACCCGGTTACAAGTAGCATGGTGTTATTACTGATTGTATTCAAAACCTTCATGTAATTGAATGTAGAATCTTAACCTAGGTTAAATCCGTGTGGCTCTTGCGCCAGATTGCTTAGAATAACCTTAACTCACGAAGACCACTACTTTCATTGGGTTAAACTTGAGTGGATCTTGCGCCAAGTTATTCATTGGAAAGTATTCAAAGAGTGGGTCATGCGCCTTTGATGATACAAGGAGTTTTTCCGAAATAGGCCTGCGATAGGATGCTCTAGGGTTATTGATATGAGAAGGATTGAAAGTTAACTCGATTCAATTGACGAGCTTATTTGGCGATAGAATATGAAACATCTAACCAATTCTTCTCTCCTCTTATAATCTTTATTTACTTTGTTTTTATTTTTATTAGTTTACTTTAAGTTAATTCATTACAATTTCCCCCTTGGTTACATAAGAAGTTGTAAACAAATAACAACTACATAGCTCCTCGCGGGAACGATCCTTACTACTGATATATTACTTATTAGTATTATTGGGAAATATCTGAATTAATTTGTTTCTCGTACGAAACGTATCATGAAGTATAACCCTAAAATTTTATAATACAACATATGTATTTCAGACGGATGAACTGATGTTTATCAAAGACCTCTCATATATTTTATGGTTGTCTCACAAAGTGGTGAAATATTTTTGAAGGCAATGAATGCAAGTGGAGAATATAAAGACGTTGAATACATGGTTTATTGGTTTAAAGGTGTAATTGAGGAAGTAAACCCAAAAGAAGTAGTTCAATTGGTCATATATAACGCACTTGCTTGTAGAGCATCATATTATTAGTTGATAGAAATACCTTCATGTTTTTTTGACCTCATGCGTTGTACATATACTTAATATAACGCTGAAGAATATTTTTTTGTCGATCGTTCTGACTAATTAACTCATCATCTTCTTCTAGTAATAAAGAAACAATTATAGTATATGAGAATGCAAGTGGGTTTTTGAAATTGATAGCGATGAGATTCATGCAAGTGGCTATAAATATCTTCTTAAACTTTTTTGGATATATTGAAATTGTTAAGAATATCGGAAACTTGATTTTCATCTAATATTCAAAATAACAAGTGGAACTCCAATCTTCGATGAGTATCCCGATGACAAGGAGAATATGGAATCTACTTCTCAACAAGGCGAATAACATCCTTTTACTGACAAAAAACAACAGTTTATGCAAGATTTATATGGTGAGTCATCAAATCTTAATAAAATTAATGATTCAGTAATTCATGATAGTGTTATGTTTTCTTTGTATGTGGTCGAGAATAATTTTGTTGATCAATGCGTTACATGAATGGCCTTTTGTGTATACCCTAAAAAGGGAGAATTCATTGATTCAACTTATGAAGATCCGTTTTGGGTTTCCATCATACCTCATGCTTCTATACATGGTATAGATTATTTTTTTACGACATCAATTCATATGTGTGAAGATTGTCATCAACGAGTTACAGGTGTAGAACATGGTACCATCAAGATTCGAGGACGAATCTTCTCCAACACCGATAGAATGACGGAGGGAGATTTATGGAAAATAAATCTCTTATTTATTATTATTACTTGTATTTATTAATGTTATTTTTAGTAAAATGATAGACACACTTTTGTGTCTGATTTGTCTCAATTCTTTTTATTGATAATGCTCGATTGTGTACTTATATTGTGTTCTAATTGTATTTGAAGGTATTTTTAAAAAATAAACCTTTGCGGAAAAATCGACTCAAAAAGTGATAAAGACACCTACAAAATTACTAAAGGCGGAGTTTATAAAGGCACCTCCTTCTTTAAAGTTTAAAAATTGTTCTTGGAGGGAAAACTCTTTTTTCATCTGCGTGAATTTGGAAACACAATTTGGAGAATATTTCAAAGTGTTTAAGGCAATATTATCCTCTTGCCTAATTTATAGGAGTGTATACACATGTTTGGAAGAATTTAAACAAAACAAAAACTCCCAAAGATGGTATTTCTCGAGAATTATTCTCGGCGTGCAAAAGAAGATAATCTGAGTTGTTCTCGAATCTGTAATAAGGAAATAAAATCTTTTTTCAAGTTGTTAGATAATAATAATAATATCACCGAGAGTTTGATTTGAGAAAGAACATCAGATTTGGAGGGAAGGATATCAAATCGAGAGGAAAAGAAAATCTGCCGAGAATATTATCATTAAGTAAAAAGATTTAGAAGAGTTAATGGGGCAAGAAAATGTTGTACTATAAAAAGGAGTTGATACCAATAATACGTGGGGGGCTGGCAGAGGCCAGAAAAGAGAGAAAAGAAATTTCAGAAAAATCTGCTCATGTGAGGAAGATGAAGAAACTGTCACTAAAAGTATGAAGATTTTGTTGCTAAAAGTTTGAAGAAGAACTTCGTCGTAAAACTTCTGTGACATTTCTGTTGCTTTTAGCGACAGAAAAGAAATATCTGTAACGTTTATAAACGTGTCAAATTCACTGTGTCAGTTTTATTTCTTCTTTTCGAAGTACTTTTTGGCCATGTATTCATTTTTTGAGTGTGTTTTTAGCACCATGAGCTAAACCCTAATACTAGGACTAGGGCTGCACATCGGGTGGGTTGGGTCAGGTTTGGCCTCACCCGCACCTGACCCGCCATTTAGCGGGTAACTTGATTTTTCACCCGCACCCAATCCGTCGTGGAACGGGTCGAGTCGGGTCGGGTGCGGGTGACCCGCGGTCACCCGCACAGACCAAAAACTACAGTTCTGTATTTGTTCCTGTCCTGTCCTGTTCTGTTCTGTTTTGTATCATGTTCTGTCCTTTGTTCTGTATCCTGTTTTGTATCTTGTTCTGTTCTGTTCTGTATCATGTTATGTTCTTAATACCAACTCTGTTGTCTACAGATACTACAAAAGAGTCACATGAACTCACATCACATATATTAAAACAGTCACATACACAAAAATTCCAGACAGTGTATAGACAAAAAAATATCAAACATATCGGCACTATTCCAGCAAAAAGATATTTCCAGGCACTGTACAGATACAGTTGAAACAAGTTCCAATCCAGTTAAAGTTCTGTAAGACTGTAAGACTGTAACCATACCCATTCAAAGTTCTAAAAAGTTTCATACCCATTCAAAGTTCTGTAAGACTGTAACCATGCAACCATGGAAGATCTGAACTAACATCATCATCTGAGATTTCAACCATGGTGGTAAGTGGTAACCTACAAGGAATAGAGATGGCAGAACAGAGTGATATTAAACATATAGCTGAGATATTTTTACAGTGGTGAACTAATAATAACAATAAGCTCGAAGCAAACTAACGATGCACAGAAGGGGGGAAGTTACCTCTTTGTCCATCTTACTTTACTTTTACAGGCTCAAGTTTTGCACATTCCCCACTGAGACAGTATCATCGGAAAACCAATAATCACTTTGTTCATTCGGAAATTGTAGCAGATGCCAGCCTTCAATAAACCAATGAAAATACCCAAAGGATTCCTGATGAAGCTACCTCATTAATCATAGCTATGAGATGCATCTTTACTATAAAATGAAATGAATTTGATACTATGTAAGCCCTAAAATGAATTTGACCAAACCGTAAATAGTAAATAGGTAACAACACATGAGCAGTTAATTAAAGGGGAAAAAACAAAAACAAACAAACTTTACTATAAAACTTGGAAATGCAGGAGCAGTTAACTTTATAATAAATTAATTGGCATTTCAAACCTTCAGGTTGCTGACAATGGATTGAGCATCAAGCACCGGTGGCTGCATCGAATAATCTTCTAAAAGAGGTAACAAAGACGATGTGAATATTGATCTTTCTTGTTGTGCTGCCTGAAAGAAGCAAATACACCTCAGACAATTTAATTCAGAATGCCGGAGATACAGCTTTCATAAACAATGAAAATGAAGTTGACAAAGTCAAACTAGCAACAATTATCAAAATCCATCAAACAAAACGATGTGAAACCAGATATTCCCTAAAAGGATTGATTACTTTAAACACACAAAAGATGATAACCAAAATAGGTCAACGAGATTTCTTAAAACCCAATAAAATAGCAAAATATTCTACCAGTCTACTACTTGCACAGACTCACAAGTGCATATCGAATTCATGATAAACTCCAAAGTTGTGGTTATGAGTGCAGTCACAAAACTAAACCCCAACTTGAACAGAGGCATGCTTTACTACAAAAATCCCTAATTTCACAAACATTAATTTCAAATTAGGGAAAAGTTATTTATCAAATTAAACCTTCTGAGCATCACAATCACTCAAAACTAATGAAACCCATAATCAATTGCTACTCAATCATGTAATTATACAAACAGAAATTTCAATTAGGGAAAAAAAATATTTAAGCAAATACAGATACAATACCTGATAGAGATTCAAGAAGAAACAAGATGAAGAGAAACAAGGTGATGGTGATGATTCTTGTGTTCAATTGCTTGTCGCGGTGGTGGTGGTGGTGTGCTCTGTTTAGAGTCGATGAAGGAAGAGAACTGAAAGAGAGGAGAACTTAGACTGAAATTGGATGAGCTGTTTAGAAGTAGAATTTTAGAGTTGATGAAGTTTGAACTAGAAAATGAATGGCGGGTGGGCGGGTCGGGTCGGGTGAGAGGAGCTATCACCCACCAGAAGACGGGTTTAAAAAAATCACCCTCACCCGACTCGTTCATCGGCGCGCCGGGTGCGGGTCGGGTAAAATTGGGCTGGTGCGGGTTGGGTTGACGGGTTGGGTCGGGTTTGTGCAGTCCTAACTGGGACAATGGAGGAGGCCCTATTTCACAATCAAGTGGTAATTATAGTTAATTTAATTACTTTTTCCAATTGACTTTAATTGAAATTATGATTTTCATTAATGATAGTCATTTAATTTGATGGATCATGCTTAGGTTAAGTGTTTTGATGGTCCATTCTTAAGATTTACAGTCAATGTTTTAGAAATCTACATATGGCAAAGAATAAAAGTCCAAAAATATAAGCTTTAATTGTTCAAAATTAATTTTTGAATCTCTTGATTATGTTTATGGTGGAATCTTGAGTCTCAATATCTCTAAATAATATTATCATCTTTTGTAAATATTTGCTAGTATTAGAAATTAGGTCTAAAATCGAGTCTCCACAAGTCCAAGTGAACGATACTTTTCTTATCACTATATAAAACCATACCATAGAAAAATATTTAATTTTCGGATTTATTATTTAGGGTAATTTTAGAATAGTTTAGAAGTTTATTTTAAAAGATTTCATAAGCTAGGAAAGTTGTCTAAAGGTAGTAGATACCTTGGGAAACAAGTTTTGAGGTTTTTGATAATTTTAAGGTTTGTTTAGTAGGAATTATCTATATAAGGAGTTCCAAAACCGAAAATAGAGACAGTTATTGATTAATTAAAATTATTTTATTTTCATTAAACTTGTTGAGTTTATCGATTTTGATTTTTATTCATAGTTAGTTTTACCCCGAAGTCTGAATATTAATCTCATATCTATAGTCGTTATTCGTAGTGAATTAACGAAGTCTAGATGTTAGGATATCTTTTTGAAGATCAGCTAATTTCTATCAATTTCTACTCATTGTATCGGCTATTTTTCAATAATTCTATTCCGCTGCGATTTTATCACTTTTTCGTGATGGAGGGAGATTTATGGAAAATAAATCTTTTATTTTATTATTACTTGTATTTTATAATGTTATTTTTAGTAGAACAATAATTAATTTTCGGATTAATTATTAAGGGTAATTTTAGAATAGTTTAGAAGTTTATTTTAAGAGTTTTAATAAGTTAGGAAAGTTGTCTAAAGGTAGTAGATACCTTGGGAAACAAGTTTTTAGGCTTTTGATAAGTTTAGGGTTTGTTTAGTAGGAATTATCTATATAAGGAGCTCCAAAAACAAAAATAGAGACAATTATTGATTAATAAAATTTATTTTATTTTCATTAAACTTGTTGAGTTTATTAATTTTGATTTTTATTTATAGTTGGGTTTACCCCGAAGTCTGAATACTAATATCATATTTATAGTTAGGACTACACAAAGGTCGGTTCGACTCGTTTATTGGAGTCCCGAGTACCTGTACCGACCTGAGGTCGGTTATCTATTTTAGAACCTGTATTTGTCCCGACCAGAGTCGGTTCAGTTCTGGAACCGTATCTGTCTGGTCGGTTCGGTACTGGTTTGGTTCCGGTCCTGTACCTGTTCAAAGTTCCCTGTTTTTTTTTTTTCCTATTTTTCATGTACCTGTTTTTTCTAATTACAATCAACATAAAATTATAATCCACAAGTCTGTAAACACATAACAATTAACAACAAGACTTTTGAACTAATTACAATCCACTTATAATCCACAAGTCTGTTGAAAGTTCAACGTAAATAAACACATAACAACAAGAAATGATTCAACAACAATCCATAAATCTGCAACAAGTTCCAATAAGAAATGATTCAAAAGGATTCTGGCACTAGCATAGGACCCAATAACTTTGTAACATGCCAACATCCATCAAGAAATGAATATTATGTTAAAGATTGAATTGATGACTACTAAAGAAAACAAAAAATAATAATAAAAAAAAAAATCACACTACCTTCCTCAATGCTAGAGTTATCATCTGGTACATAATCACATAAAAGATCAAGAGCAATAGGTTTTAGTAACCCACTTTGTGTACAGAGCAATGCCTCAACTGTCCTAGTAGATAAGGAGCTTCTCTATGGACTAAGCACTTGATTTCCGGTGCTAAATGTTGATTTAGAGGAAACTGAAGTCATAGGCAGGGCTAATATATCATTTTCCATATATGAGAGTATCTTATACCCGCTAATATTGGTCTTCCACCAATCCAATATGTCAATTTTGGAATCAACTTCCTCACCTTCACTATCAGACAGATCCATCGCATCAATCAAATACCTATCCAACTCTATTGTAGTCTCAACACCATATGGGTTCTTTTTATGCCTTTTCTTCCATGATTTAATCCTAGACACAAGACTTTGTTCTTGCATAGAAACGAAACTGTCAACTACACAAGAAACACTACTACTAATACTTGACCCCTCCTTACAGATTGAATGCATGTACTTATACTCTTCAAAGAGTAACATAAAATCTTCTTTCGCCTTTCTCATAACATAAACAACCTTCGAATTATCTTTCTCATACAAACATTCAAGATGGTAGTCCAATGCCCTTTCTTTGTTTCTTGGATCCAACAATTGAGCAAAAAAACAGTGCAGAATTCATCTTTTCATATTCCCCATAATACTTATTGTACTTAGAAAACATCCTACCAGTCGTACATGCAATAAAAGGATTTGATGTTACATCATCTCTAAACTCAACTAATTGTTCATGGATTACTACTAATTCCCATAAGAAAGTATGAGTTGTATGTTGTGTAGTTGCACAAAATTTAACAGTAGCATCGAAGAATACCTTTAATCACTTCACAATACTTCTGGCATATTCCCAATCCTCTTCATAGGGAGTATGTTGATGCGGCTTTTTCTTCTTCTTCTTCTTTGTCTTCTTCACAACCTCAACCTGAAGGTCCTCAGCCTCAAGCTCAACCTCAACCTCATATTCGGATCCAGATTCATAATTAGAGGAACACTCATCATTATCATCAATACCCATATCATAATCATTAGGTAAAACATCAGACTTTACTTGTTGGAAAATGTACTTCTTCTTGTAGTCTCTATCATACTTTTCTAACTTTTAAAAAGCTTTTTCATACTTTTCTGCAGCATCTAACATCAAATAAGTGTTATTCCATCTAGTTTTCACATCTAAGATCAAACATTTCTTACAATCAATCTTTTCTAGAGTAGCACAGTGCCTAAATTTAGCCAACCTAGCAGGAGAACTAAAAACACATACTTAACAATTGACATGATCCTGCTAATCGACTGATTATAGACCTGTACTGCGTCTCTTATAACAAGAGCAAGAACATGAGCTGCACACCTGACCTGATAACAAATGACACAATTATGAAATATTAGAAATGACACCTGACATATATGTTAAGAAATTATATAATTATGATTTAAAGAATCTTACGTGCAAATATTCGGCTCTAACGGTTGCTCCTGTCCAACCAATCACACTTTGCTTCAAATAATCAATTGCCTTTTTATTAGCACTAGCATTATCAAGGGTCACGCCAAACACATCCTCAAGCCCCCAATCTAAAAAACACTTCTCCAATAATTTACCAATTGCAATACATGTATGACCTTTAACTTGACAGAACATGAGTATTCTCTTTTGCAATTTCCATTTCTGGTCAATAAAATGAACCGTCACACACATATAGTTAAAATTGTTTGGTGACATCCATGTGTCAGTTGTCAAGGATACCTCATTTTTGATGACTTAAAGTAATCTTTCACACTTTTCTTCTTTTCTGTATAGATTTCTGACATATCCCTGTAGATGGTCATGCGACTTGGACCTTGAATCTAGGCTCCGCCACAAGTATAAATATCCTAAACCCTACACCTTCTACCATTCTAAACAGCATCTCATCTTAAATTATAAACTCAACTAGAGCTATTCGTAACTTATCATAGCTATAACAATAAGAAACTAATTTACCATCCTCACCTGGTCTTGGGGGTGGAAAAATCAGAGTTGCCTGTCCATCCACCTTCTTCTTATTAGGATTCTGTGGGTATTGCTTCAAATTCGTCCTCAAGCCAGAAGTACCATTGTTCTCGGTATTGGCTGCAAGGTTGCGCTTACAATGATTATATTCTGTTTCTTCTGGATTTAACCTTGTAAAATCGTTCCATATAACAAATATGAGTTTGGACTTCTTCTTGCCTTCATTAACAACATTTCTTGTATCTTCATTTTGAGTAGGTGGAGGCTGTGGAGCTTCAGGTGTAAATGTAGGTTCTGAAAGTTGATCAGAGGATCCAACTTGAGTTTCCAGAGTTGTAGCTTGACTTGAATTTGATGCATCCATCTGAAATCAAATACCAAAAATTTCAGTTTGATTAAGTTAAGAAAACATAGCACACTAGGTACTTGTAACCAACATTACAAGTCATAATTAAGTACAGTACAATACTAAAAAACTGCAAAATCCAAATACCACAAATATAAGTTACATAACATTGAACCATCTTATTATCAGAATATAGTTTTAGTTTTGTAACATTGAGGAAACTAATGCAGTATAAGTAACTATCCAAGAGAACAGAATATGCAGTTATGTCCACAACTTTCAGAGTTCTAATAGTAAAAACTATGAAAGGATTAAGGGAATCAACAACTCGTGATAATAGTCCCAGTTCCACACACACACACACAAAGAATAAGATGCCAAAGTAAGAGAGGATTTAAAATATCATTGCTTACACAAACATTTAGAAGACAATTCATAAGCCTTGACAAAGAATATATAACAGATGTAGGCCGCATAAAGAAATTGACAGCATGATCATGTTATAAAAAACAACATATGAACTCCATTTTACAAGATATGAAGATACTAATACTAGTAATACATCAACTGAAGAACTCTACAAAACAAGTTCAAAGATTTTGTTAGAAAGAGATAAGGTTAGAAGAGACATGTCAGTCAAAGATGGTGGTAATGGTATTAGTTTCTTTTTAAGTTATCTTTTTTTTCATGATCAACCCTTACACTTTATTGCTTTCAATAGAAGAACCGAAACAGATCAAACAAAATCTTTCAGAGTTAAATTACTTTTGAATTTAAAACAACATAATGATACAGACTTAATTTATATATTTTTACCACTTAATATATATTTGTTAGTGCTTATAATTTTACTAATTTGGTTATTTTTGTATTTTTATAGATTGTATGAATAAAACTCAAAGTTATATAAAAGCATGACAAAGGTGACATATATGGTGTTATTTCATTCCCGAATCAATCTATATGGTCTGAGCATAAAAGGACCAGAGTTTGGAGTGCATATAGGCACACCCCACTTGCAAAGAAAGAACATGTTGTATCATTTGTGATCAAATGAAGTCATTAAGTGTCAATGGGAGTTGCCTAGAATTTCGTCTGGTGTTAGGCAGTAAAACACATTGGAAAAAGATGGTTGGAAGACGCTAAAAGTGAGCAAGCATCATCTGTTTTGGGTTGTAAACAAAGAAAGAAGTAAAGTGGGGACCGAAATCTAGTGTTCGGTGGAGTGTACGGCTAGTGTTGGTCGTGTACAGAAGGGGGGAGATAGAAAGTATGACAAATACGTGGCTTGGAAGAAGAGGTGCTTAGCACGTGAAAGAAAGAGAGAAAAAAAATAAGAAAGGGAGTAGGTTGTGATCCCGTGGACTGTGTTAGGTGGTCATTTGTTATTCCTAGGTATTATAAAAACCTAACTATAAAAGGGGGGTCTTATGATGGATTGAGGGGGACAGGTTGAGGAGTTGAGGAGAGAGGCGGAAAGTAGAAAAGGTAGAGAGAGGCGGAAAGTATAGAAAGGGAGAGAAGAGAGAAGTGGTGAGACGTGAAAGGGAGAAAGGGAAGAAGTAGGGGAGAGAATGTGATTGATTGGAAAGAGGGTTGGAAAAGGAGAGAGACAGAAGAGAGAGGGGGACAAGGTCTCACGGCTGTGTTGGGTTTTCTGGAAGAGAGTAATTGAGAGACAGGAGGGGAGAGAGTAGAACAACAATGATTAATTAGACGGAAGCTTCTCTGGAATTGGACGTTGAAGTTTCTGGTAGCTGGGTTGGTCCAGAAAACGGAGAGAGACGGGAAGCAGTTGTATTCACCTCCGGTTTAGTTTTGCTTTCTCTTTTTATTCTTTTTATGAGTTTTAAGAAATCCATCTCCATGGTTTGTTAAATTGCTTGTTAGGATTTAGATATAAATCAATTTAATTGTATAGACTCTACAATGATATTTCTAATGATAATTTGATTGATTAGTGATTTTACTTCATATAGGTTGGTACTTAATCGTTCATGTGATTTTCTTGATTATTTATGTTTTTCAATTGATATTGCGTGCTTTAGTTAAGTTCTTTGACGTGATATGCTTTAGAATTGATATGTAATGCTTTAGAATCACTACCTATGAAGCGAGGGAAATTATAGCGAAGAAACAATATTTAATAATTTAATATACCATCTTCCGAGACATGAGATTAATTTCGATATTTGTCTCGAGTAATACAAAGAATATATTTTAGAGATTAATAGAGTTTATATGATTGAATTGGTGGAAATCGAAAACCCTTGTAACCCACTCCCCACTTTGTTTATTATTATGATTATTTATTATTCAATTTTTTTCTGAATTTCTAAAAAATCCAAAAGATATTATTTCTGATTAGTTTAATTGAGATACTGATTGCAGTATTTGCCCGCTCTCTGTGGGTTCGACCTGTATTTTCCGATGTCTGCATTGTAGACACCGTGCAATTGCGGTTATTATAAATAAGTTCGTCAGAATCCTATCACATAAACACAACACACTATGACTGTTGGCTGGATGCACTAGTCTGTTGTCTATTGCTGCTACATACAACTACTACAATGTCCATGAATCTCTTTGAGTAGTACAAAATCTCACAGTCTTTTACATCATTCTTTCACACACATAATGATTATACCAACATATTTATAAATAAAGTTGAATCCAGTTATGTCTAAGTGGACTGATATTCTTATACATTTATCATGTAATCTTCATGGAGAAGTTGTTGAACTCCCTAACTATTTCTCTCATTACTATCAACAATAACAGGAACAACGATTAAAACCACTTCTTTTACCTCAACAGACTAGATACTAGTTTGAATGAAACAACTATAATACCACTCAGTACACCTCCACCAATAATAATTATAAATCACGAACCAAAATTAAAAACAGCATAATTTGCTACAAAAAAAGATCAAGCCCATATCACAAACCATCTAAATTTATAATATTTGGTCATACATTAAAACAAGGAAATTTAGAATTATCAAAAACCCAAATCAAACAAGGAAAGGCATATGAAAGAGAGAGATTGATATTTTCACTACCTTTTGATGTTGTTTAATCTCCATAGAATCAATCAATTCAACCCATAACCATATTCCAAATCGATCTCGACAAAACCCTAAATAGTTAGAAAAATGAATGAATTGTGTATGTAGAAATTAAAGCTAATCATTCGCAAATCAAACATAAAAACAATTATAATCAGTTAAAGTTAATAGTTAGAATTAGAAACTGATAAATCAATCAAAAAAATACTTGTTGCTATTGAAACCAGAAGCTTGAAAAGGAGGAAGAAGAAGAACAAGTGAAAATTGAAGAGGAAGGTGGTGATTATGAGTGGTGGTAGTGTGACTGGTGACTGGTGTCTGTGATAGTGAATGGTGGTGGTGGCTCTCTGCCTCTGTCTTTGAGAAGAAGTGAAGTGATTTTGGTATCTCTCGAGTTAGATGAATGTTAGGGTTAAGCTTGGACGGTCAGGATTAATAAAAAATCTATTGCTGAGTACTCGGTTCCATCGGTACGGTTCGGTTGGGAATATGGCTGGAACGGTACTTGTCCCGAATTCCTATCGGTTCTGACTTTTTAAACCGTTGAACTCGGTTCCAGCTCGGTTCCTTCGATTTCGTCTTGGTTCTTCGGTCCGGCTCGGTTCTTGTATAACCCTATTTATAGTCGTTATTCGTAGTGAATTAACGAAGTCTAGATAAACCTATAAATGTTAGGATATGTTTTTGAATATCAACTAACTTCTATCAATTTCTATTCATTTTATCGGTTACTTTTTAATAATTCTACTCCGCTACGATTTTATCACCTCTAACGCTTCCGTTTTGCATCGATTCGGAATCCAGTCAAGAGATAAATTACGCATGTCAATAGAACGAATAGTATCCTAAACGAGAAATAATTTGTTACAATTTAGAAATAAATGAGAGATAGGTTCAGAAACTTGAGAACATAATAGACAATTATCATCTATATAAAGAACACCGCCTACTCTTAAGGTTTGCTCTAACAAGAACTTTCCCATGAGCCTAAAGAAAAAAAAGATGTTTAATATGGGATGGGGATTGAATTCTCCAGATAGCCTTCCATTTTGAGTTAAACAAAGCTTCATTGATAATAGACATAAATCAGATCATGATAACAGGTTTTGCCAGAAACTTGTTCATCTCTAGAAAAAGGCCAAAGTTGTTTGTCTACGACATCATTAGATAATGATAAAGGAATGGCTCTTATTTCATCACAAACTTCCGGAGAGATAATATCCTTGATAAAATCAAGATTCCACTCCTTGGTAGAGTCATCAATAAGTGTATCCACTTTCATTGGTGGTTAATTTAGAACGGATAAATATCCATCTCATTACAACACCATTTATCTAATCAAATATCTATTTATTTTCCTTACCAACACTCCACCTCAAGCTATTTTTAACTAGTTCCTTCCTATTTATTATAATATGCCAACACCAAAAGTCTCTTCAAGGATTAGTGGATTTACAAAACGACAATTTTTTATGATTTTCGGCCTTAAACAGATTGCTAAGGATGACAAAATTAGAAGAAACAATTTTCCAAGTAGTTTTAGCCAAAAAAACAAAATTATGAAACTCAAGGTCTTTAATACCCAAACTACCATACCAGATTGGTAAGCAAATTCTTTCTCAAGCTATAGGATCGATCCTCTTATTTCCTTACATACTTTATTAAAGAAAGTCTCTTCTTAACTTATCAACTTTAGAGAAAATGAATCCTGGAATATTCAAAGTACTCATTAAGTGATTTAAAGAAGGATCAAAAATTGACTCGATAATAACATCCCTACCAGCAAAGTCTAAAGCATTGAACTTCCACCCAACTAGCATGTTAGTAACCTTAATCATAACATCAGTAAAATCATCTCCTTTTAACCTTCCCCGCTGAATATTAATTTCATATATTTACTAGGCCTATTACTCCTCTTCATTTGAAGACCTCTATAAAGAGATTTAGTTAATCTCTTATAAAGATTCTTAGAAAAACCAATGGGCTTAGAATTGCTGACAATTTTACCAAACTAATTAGAAAATTTATGTAAAATAAGTTTAATCCTATTCACGTTATGAAGTTTGGCTTCCAAGAATATAAGACTATCAAGTCAGCCTAAAATTAGTGAGTAACCGAAGAAGCTCCTTTACAAATTTAAAAACATTTGATACATTTATTCTCAATGCTAATCATTATACTTAAAACTTCTAAATAAGTAACAAATATTTTAAGGGGACAAAAGTTCCCAATGTCTAATACCCCTTGATGGGACATATTTTTCGCTAGGACTATCATTTAAAAGAACTTGGAAGGATACAAAAGAAATACATCACTTAATTCGATTGAGCCAAGTGTCATTGAAACCTAAGCTTGAAAATTTTTAAGAATGAAATCCCATTTTAGCCAATCATATGATTTTTCAAAATTATTTTTAAAGTCATCCAGACCTTAGAACCAGACTCGTATCCAAAGTAGTAAAAAACTTCTTTTTTTAGTAAAATATATTCAGGAGTGAATCTATTCTTCACAAAAACATTTTGGTTCCAAAATATAAATTAGGAATGTACATTCTGAGACGATTATCAGGAATTTTCGAAATAAACTTGTAACAAAAGTCACTAAGACTAAAGACGATTTGTATTTTATATGTGTAGGGTTTTGAATTTTGGGAATAAGGGTTATAAAAGTGTTATTCGTATCAGGGTAAAAATCTCATTATTGAAAAAAATCCTTAGCCACATCCAATACAAACTGACCAATAACATCCCCATGATCTTTATAAAAAACACCTAGTCCATTAGGCCCAGGAGCCTTCAGATGAGGCATTTGATTTATACAATCGATCACTTCTCCATCAAAGACAGACCTAGTTATATTCCTATTAACATCCTCATTGATTACACAAGAAACTGAAATTATGAATTTTAGATTTACATTTTTTAAATTTTATCATCGTTTATATTTGTGCATATGTTAAAAAATTGATGATATATTTTTATATATTGTCGTATCCTTTTATCATGGATATTTTAGATTTTTGTATTGGATACATGGGAACGTCTTTATATGGCACACTCATCCAATATCAGTCGTTAATCCTAATAAAAGACAAGCATCATACTTTTTGTGTTGAACTGTTGGATATGCAACAATAAAAAGTACTAAACAGAAGATGTTAACGTTAATAAAATCTTTGAATTGATTTGCACACAATGGACAGAGCCACCTACTCAGCAAATTTCCCTTAACACAATATTCCGCGGGTACTCCTCAAGAATGAGAGATGTTATACCCCCACAACGGAAATGTGTTCAGGATAGAAATGCCCGTTATGACTAGTATAAGAACAATACTAGTCACCCACTCAAACGAACTCAACAGCAATTGCAGAAGGGAAGTAAACATGCAAAGCGCAAAACAAAGCAAGAAGAGGGGAAAAGAAGGCAGGATAGTAGCTGTTTATGGTGTGACTTGAAATGAAGAATTTGTTTTTCTTTTATACGCAGAGAGAAGTGAATAGTTGCAATGGCAATTGAATGATACTCAATTCCGTGCATGAAGCACGGACATAAATTTTGAGACAGAATTAAAACGTTAAATCAATTCAATTCAACCAAAAAAATTTAGTAAGTAAAATATATTCTGTCGGGTCAGACGCCCCCCCCCCCATTAAAAACAAAATTTAATTTAGTTTTAAATTCTTTAAGGAAATAATTCAAAAATATTTTGTCCAAAAAGATAAGTCTTGGTTGACCCACACCCACACCGACATCCACACCCACACCCACACCCGCACCAGAACCTGAACCCGAGCCCGGCCCGCCCGCCCGACCGACCTGACGGACGGCGGCATGCGTGCTTCGGTGCGAATCACCGCGTGTGTGTGAAATGTGTGGTTGCACCAACTATCCCATAGCCTAAGTCTTCTCCCATACACAAAAGTGTGTTAACCCCTAAGGGGCCTCCCTTAGATGCAAATTTCTAAGTAATATGGAGAGGTAACATCTTTAGTTTCTCCTATGTGGGACTAAACGTTCATTCACAAATAGTGAAAATGAGTTAGTTTCCTTAGTAACTTCTTGGTCCTAAGTTCCAATTAATCCAAGCCAAAAAACAAAACAATTAAGCCCATTTTCTCCAACAATCCCCCACATGAATGAAAACCTGATGAAAATCAAAAATCAGAAAAAGAGAAATACCACTATAGGCAATAGGTGTCCATAAGGTCTTGAACCTTTGCTTAGTGAGAAATTATCGGAACTACTCGATCGACAGTGAACGCGATGTCTTGAACTGCCATTGTTTTGTGTATTTCATCAATAACTTCTACGCGTGATATCACTCTAGGTGTTGTCAAGTTCGTGACGTTGTGTCTATTTTGGCTCTGGACATATCCCGTTTCTCATAATGCTCTAGAGAATCATCTCAATTCTCATAGGAAGCGGCCCACTTCCACATTCAGATAGGTGAGTTCCATCAAGAGTGTTTACTGCTACACCTCACTTCAATCTTAAATTAAACTATGAAACTCAATAAGACTTAATAAAAAGTCATCCTTCACATGCACTCACACTATCACGTCTACACCATAGGGAAGGGACAGAGAATAAAATTCTCTGATAGTGTTTCCTTTAACCCACCACAAATTAGATGTCTCATTCAAAACCTTGATCTTGGGATCTCCAGTAAGCAAGGTTGAGTATTCTTTATGACAAGTTTATTTAATGAGCTTAAGCCCCATCCCCCTTGATGCATTACTAACTATCTCCTTGGACAAACCTTTCGTCAAAAGGTCAGCGATGTTCTCCTTAGACCTCACAAAGTCAACAGAAATAACGCCAGTTGAGATTAGTTGTTTCAAGGAATTATGTCATTTACGAATGTGTACAGACTTCCTATTATAGTTGATGTTTTTAGCATTAACTATAGCATCTTGACTATCACAATGTATAGATATAACTGGCACAGGCCTATGCCAGAGAGGAATGTCTTCTAAAAAAATATCTTAGCCAAGCGGCTTCCTCTCCTGCTTTATCTAACGCAATAAACTCTGATTCCATAGTGGATCGAGCTATACATGTCTGTTTGGAACTCTTCCAAGATACAGACCCACATGCTAGAGTGAAAACATATCCACTCGTAGACTTAGACTCCTCTGAGTCTGATATCCAGTTTATATCACAAAATCCTTCAAGGACTCCAGGGTATCTCTCATAATTTAAACAAAAGTTTAATGTGTACCTCAAGTACCTCAGCACTCTAATAAGTGCATCCCAATGCTCCTGCCCCAGATTACAGGTATACGTACTCAACCTACTCACAACATAAGCAATGTACGGTGTTGTACAATTCATCAAATACATCATACTTCTTATAACACGTGAATATCAAGTTGTGAAACTCCATTACCCTTATTCTTTTTGAGTCTACAACAAGGATTATACGGAGTACAAGCAGGTTTACAATCAAACTGATTATATTTTTCAAGCATAAATTCAACATAATGAGATTGACTAAGACTATATCCATTAGAATTTCTTCTAATTTTCATCCCTAAGATCACATCAGCGGGGCCTAAGTATTTCATGTCAAAGTTCTCATTTCGCAAGTTCTTTGTAGAATTAATTACATCCATGTTTGTACCAAATATAAGCATATCATCAACATACAAGCATACAATCACACATGCATCATTCACAAGTTTAGTATAAACACACTTGTCAGATTCATTGATTTTAAAACCACTACAAATTATTACATGATCAAATTTTTCATGCCACTATTTAGGTGTTTGTTTCAAACCATACAAAGATTTTTTCATCTTACAAACTTTGTTTTCACAACCTTTCACTATAAAACCATCAGGTTGGTCCATATAAATTTGTTCATCTAATTCACCATTTAGAAAAGTTGTCTTTATATCCATTTGATGTATCTCTAAGTTATGAATGGCAGCAATAGCAATTAACATCCTAATGGAAGTAATTCTCGTAACAGGTGAATAAGTATCAAATAAATCTACACCTTCTTTCTTTTATAGCCATTAGCTACTAATCTAGCTTTGTATTTTTCCACAGTTCCATCTACCTTACGTTTCCTTTTGAAGATCCATTTACAACCTATGAGTTTACACCCTAATGGTAAATCTACAATCTCCCACGTACCATTATGTATAATGGAATCCATTTCACTAATGGCAGATTCTTTCCACCATGGATCTTCAGAAGAAGTCATGGCTTCTCTATAAGTCTGTGGATCAATCTCAGCTAAGCATGTTATGAAGTTTGGCCCAAAAGATTTTTCATTTCTGAGTCTTTTACCTCTTCTAGGCTCAAATTCAACTTCATCTTCCTCTAAAGGTAAAGTCTGACTGGTCGAAGGGACATCTAGGGGATCAACACATATCATGCGAGAATCATATTTCAATGGAAAAACATTTTCAAAAAACACAGCATCCCTAGATTACATAATAGTATTCACACCAATTTCAGAAATTTCAAAACTTACAACCATAAATCCATATGCAGTAGTATGCTCAGGATACCCTATGAAGACACAGTCAACAGTTTGGGGTCCTATCTTGGTTCTCTTAGGGGGAGGAATGGAAACCTTATCCAAACACCCCCACACTTTAAAGTATGCATAAGAAGGTTGTCTACCTTTCCATAACTCATATGGAGTTTTGTCTGATCCTTTAAAGTTTATTTTGTTCAAGACATAGCAAGATGAGAGGATGGCCTCCCCCCACAAGTTTATAGGTAATCCTGAACTAATTAACATGGCATTCATCATTTTCTTAAGGGTTCGGTTCTTCCATTCAGCCACACCATTATATTGTGGTGAATAAGGAGGGGTTACTTCGTGTATAATACTGTGTTCTATGCAAAAATCTCCTATAGGAATTACATACTCACCACGACGGTCAGACCTAACAGTTTTAATGGTATCACTCATTTGGTTTTCAACTTCTAGTTTATACATCTTAAAGACTTAAGGCATCATCCTTACCTTTAAGCAAATATATGTGACAGTACCTCGTACAATCATCTATAAAAGTGACAAACCATTTCTTATCACCTCTAGTTTGAACTGATTTCATGTCAACTAGGTATGAATGAATTAATTCTAAGGGTTTAGAATTTCTTTAACATTTTTTCTAAAAGGTTTTTTTAGCATATTTTGATTCTACACATACTTCACATTTATGTTCATTATCCAAACTAAATTTGGGTATACAGCCTATGCTAGCCAGTTTATGCATTGACTTATAATTTACATGTCCAAGTCTACCATGCCAAACATTTAATGATACACAAACATAAGCAGAAGAATCAATTTTATTCATTTCATCAGAGGTTATATTAAGTTTATAGAGACCCTCAGTCTTATAACTCTTACCTACATAATCCTTACCCTTAGTGACAACAACTTTTCCAGATTCAAAAACAAGTTTAAAACCCTTATCATCTAAAACACCACAAGAAACAAGATTTTTGCAGATGTCGGGAACATGAAGAACTTCATTCAATGTGAGAGTCTTGCCAGAAGTGAGATTTAGCCCAACTTTTCCTTTTCCTGCAACCTGTGCTGCAGATGAGTTACCCATGTAGAGTTTTTCCCCTTTCCTTACCTTCTGATAGGAGGTGAACATATCTATGTTTCCACAGACATGCTTGGTGGCACCAGAGTCTACCCACCAGTCTCTCACATTGGTTACCAAATTAACTTCAGACACCGTACCAAAAAACTCGTTCTTGTTGTTTTCAACCAAATTAGCATTGTTTTTCTTATTATTAAAGTCCTTACGTTTTCTACAATGAATTGCCATATGGCCAGGAGTTCCACAAGCATAACAAGCACCTTTAATCTTACCAATGCCAGATTTGGGTTTCTGAAATATACCTTTCTTGTGATGACTAGGCTTAGGGTTGCGTTTGCTGCTCTCACCCTTTTCAGTATTGGAGGACTTGTGTTCAATTACATGAGCCTTGTTGGACATGTCCCTTGCAGAAGATACGTTTTTGTATTTGGAGCACAGTAACTCTTCCACTTGAATCTTCTTACCCAAATCAACCATACTGACTTCACCCATTTCATGTCTCAATCTACGTTTGTATTCGTACCAGGAAGACGGTAATTTCTCAATCACAGCAGACACTTGAAAAATTTCATCTAGCACCATGCCTTCAGCAAGAATTTCATTGATAATACGCTGAAGTTCAAGGAATTGATCAACCACATATTTGTCATTCGACATTTTATATTCCAAGAACCTATCTACCAAGAATTTCTTATTTCCAGCAATTCCAGCTTAGTATTTTTCCTCTAAAGTAGCCCATAAATCAAAAGCAGAAAAGTTCTCTTTTGCATTATAAAAATTATACAGTGCATCTTCTAAACAATTCAGAATATAATTTTTAGCCATATAATTCTGCCTAACCCAACTTTCCAACTCCCTTTTATTTCCAGCATCATTCAAACCCTCATCAAAAGATTTCAGAACAAGTTCATCTAACATATGAAAACTCATAAAGAACAACATCTTTGATTGCCATCTTTTGAAATCTTTCCCACTGAATTTTTCTGGTTTGTCAACATCATTTTTACCCATTGTTACAGAAGGAGTGATATTGTGTTAAGATTGTTGGATCTGCAACAATAAAAAAAACTAAACAGAAGATGTTAACGTTAATAAAATCTCTGATTGATTTGCACACAATGGACAGAGCCACCTGCTCAGCAAATTGTCCTTAACACAATAGTCCACGGGTACTCCTCAAGAATGAGGGATGCTATACCCCCACAGCGGAGATGTGTCCAGGATAGAACTTTCCGTTATGATTTGTATAAGCACAATACAAATCACCCACTCAACGAACTCAACAGCAATTGCAGAAGGGAAGTAAACATGCAAAGCGCAAAACAAAGCAAAAAGAGGGGAAAAGAAGACAGGATAGTAGCTGCTTCTGGTGTGAGTTGAAATGAAGAAGTCGTTTTTCTTTTATAGGCAGAGAAAAGTGAATAGTTGTAATGGCAATTGAATGATACTCAATTCCGTGCATGAAGCATGGACATAAATTTTGAAACGGAATTAAAACGGGCAAATTTAAATCAATTCAACCAAAAAAAATTAATAAGTAAAATATATTCTGCTGGATCAGACGCCCCCCATATTAAAAACAAAATTTAATTTTATTTTAAATTCTTTAAGAAAATAATTTAAAAATATTTTATCCAAAAGAATAAAATTTAATTGTTCAAATATACAATAAAATTATGAGTTTATATTCACATTATTTGACATTTATGTAAAATTGGTAGTATGTTTATATATACTTTTGTGCGAGTTTTCGGACTGTCGTATTGGATACATATCGCACACGCGTAGACGTGCGGCTGTTGACTGGAGTAGAATAATTGTTTGGAGCAAACAAAAGAGAAGAATCAAAATAAGCTTGGAGCGATAAATAGTGAAGATCTTGTCAGTCACTGGCTTTTGTTTAATTTATTAGTGCTACTCCTATGTGATCAGCTTTGACGATGAGATAGTACGGTTTGTTTAGCCCCTGGATTTGATTCTTTGGTCCCCTCTTCCCATCTCTCTTTCTTCCTTGAGATAGTTGAAATCTCTACTGCGATCGGAACCGGAACTCCCTTTTTCTAACGTGCTGCTTATGGTTTTGTTTTCTTTTTATAATATTAGTATGTCTTTGTGTGCACCCCGAAGTGGAATCTCATTGGTGATGGATTTGGAGGTGGAGCTTCTTATACTTAGCTGCTTCTGCCGGTACGCGTGGCTTTTGTGGAACCCACACCATTCCAATATCTACCACCACTGGTTTTATTTGACTTTGACCAGTCGATAATCAAAACACCCCTGTTCCACTTCACAAGTGACTAGTCACAATATATTAACCAGCTAAATTAGATGGATTGGTAAAAAAAGACACTGATCCACAAAAGAAACTATGTGTGGCTTGGTAAATATGTGAGCTCGGGTCCTAACTAAAATGAACTGCCGTGACTTCGGCTCCAGTTTGGTTCTAAATGTAGATTTTGATCAGCATTTTGGGCGTACAATTTTGTTCAATGTCAATATATAATGATTTTATAATTATCAAAAATCTTGTATCTTTAGATCACAACCAATAAAATTTGAAACATATTAAAATTTGATATCTTAGCATGAAATCAACTCATATTAACACTTTGAAGATGATAATCAATCAGAACAAGAAATAAATTGACTCAAGTATTTAACGTGGTTCGACAATCAAATTGTCTACATCCACGGGTGATAAAGATTTTTATCATTTTTATTATTCTTTATCATAAGTTACAGAAGTATTATGTACTATCAAATTATAATCATGTTAATCAAAGAACAATTGAATTAATAATTTACACAAGTCTCATACCTAAACTCTTGCTATGCTTCTATGCTTTATGTCCAATTTTTCTCCAGATTTTCCACACCATTTTCCTGTTTATGAGCTTGGTATTTATAGCCAATTTGATGGGTCCCCCAATTTACCTTTCCACCATTTGTTCTTATCCATTCTTTGGAATGAAGTGTAATCCCGCAAGACTTATTTGTATTTTCCGCAAGGCTTGATCGTGCTTCCCGCAAGACTTAGCATGCGCTTTGCTTATTTCTCTTGGTTTCTCACTAGATGTCCCGCAACTCTTTTGCGGACTCGCGTTCTAGTTGTTGTTTTTGGATTTGGATGAACGTTGCGGTCTTATTAGAGTCACAGCATGTCTGACACGTGGCCCGCAACCTATAAAGCTGATACGTGTCTCTCATGCATCGATGCTCATCATTTCCTTTTACTGTGTCAGGGTTTCCCGCAACTTGGGTGTCAGTCAGTCAGCAAGGCTATTTGTTTCGAGCAGTGTGCCTTGTTTTCCGTAACCCACGTGTCGATCATGCAAAATGTTGTCAGGTTCAAATCTTATCGAATTTTCAGATGTCTTTTCAGTACTTCTCAAAGGGTTTTGTTTCAGTGTACCTCGTCCCATCGTAACTCGTTACTTCTCCAATAGTTTTTGAACACGTGTAGTTTGGAATTAATTCCCTCACAGATCTAGCTAGAAGTTATTTTCACAAATATAACGTACTGGCGATCGGAATTTTAATCAAGTGTTGACTCGTTGGTTTGCAGAAGAAATGATAATCGATTTCATGAAAGTTGTTGTGTGCCAATAAATGGAAAACCAGATAAAAATAATCTTGTTAATTAGGATTTGTGTTTCAACTTTTAACTATGAAACCAATTTTAGTAATAATTTATCTTATCCGTAACGGATGTTAATTTATTATTTATCAGCAGGTGTTGCCGTGTTGCTAGTCATTTTTACCATTTACATAATTTTGTTGAAAATATTAATGTAGAATGATCTTTTCTTTTACTAGGCAAGTTTCCCTATGAAACAATACCTCAAACAATAATCCTCTAAGAGCGTCCACAGTCGTTGGACCAAATGACGGACCAAACTTATATTTGGTCTTTGGTCCGTCCAAACTGAAGATTAGTGGGGCGATTATAAATACTCTTTGGTCCAGTTTTTGCACTGTTCACGACCAAAAATGGTCTGAGTACTGGACCAAACGAAGTTATAGTCGAGCATGCAGCTAGTTATCTGTCTTGTTCTAGGCGTGCAGCTAGGTCTGCGTCTGGTGACAGGCGTGCAGCTAGAGTTACGTTTCATTAATCGGGCATTAACCAAAATTACGCCTGATGAAGCGTTCACCCAACGTTGCGTCCAGCGGAGCGTTACAGTAGGAGCACGCCCAGTGACAGGCGTTAACCAAATCAACGTCCCAAAGAAGCGTGAAGCTAGAGATCCTCCTAAGTGTGGGCGTAATGCTAAGGCTCCGCCGACTTCAAGACCACTTCAAGCGTGCGTCTGATGCTTCGCCTGGTTTCTAGCCTCCTTCTAGGCTGCGTCTATGGCTACGCCTGCTTGGGTCTCGCTATCCCGTAGCCGTTGAGATTTGTTACCATTGATCAACGACTATATTTTGGTTTGTATTCAGATATACCTATAAATGAAGTTAAACCTTTAATTCCCATTTCAAATCAACACCTTTCACATTTCAAATAAACTAATACAAAGATTAATTTTATCTTTCCTTTTCATAATTATGGCTTACGAAAATTTTAGTATTAATGCAGAGAATTTTACCATAGATGAAGATTTATCCCTATGTCGAAACATAGTATTATATTATCCATCAAGGGTTCATGAAAGTCGTATGAATGGTTCAATGAGCATGGAATGGTTAGAACATATCCATGCTAACTTTTGTAATGAAACCGGTAACCCCAATACCGGAACAAAGCAAACATTTTTTGTCGATTTCAGGAAATATGTAGGGCAGTACTACAATTTTCCACTTTAACCGCTAAGGTGAATGAAAGAAGAATTAGGAATGAAACTGATGATGAAGTTGTTGCCAGATCTCTGGAGGAATGGAGAAGATGGAAAAGTTCATATTTCAGGTACCAACCTCATTTTGAGATCTTAAGGATGATGGAAAAATACAACCATTTTGTGTTGATTGTTCTCATAACATGTTTAGATCGTCATCCAGGGCGTCATACGACCCGTTGAAGGTTTGATTATAGGTTTTATGGGTATATCTCTTTGTAAAACCTCAAGAAACATAACTCGTTCGTTGGGGCCACTTAATGGTTTAAAGGCTCGTTGCACGTGCTAAGTGCAACCGCGACTCCTGCGAAATGAGATATCTTGGCGTTGTCATTGTCTTTTTTTAGCAGGTTGACGATCCTTTGTAGAGTCTATGACCACAATAAATTTATAATGATGACTCTTTACCAAAAAATACCCACTCCTCTGTCCAATTTTACATAGGTGTCGTATTGCTTTTGAATTTTGAATTTTGATCATGCCAACCCTCGAAACAGTTATTGCGAATTTTGAATTTGTAAAATATGGTTGACTAACCCAACAGTTTTTTTTTTTTTTTGAAAAACTAGTCGTTGGTAATTAAACACTATAAAAGGAAACTATCCCTTTCAAGGTGATTCTCATTCTGACCTATTGCTTTCATTCTCAATCTCCCCTATCCCTTTCAATCTCATTCTCATTCTCATTTTTATTTTCCAACTCTTTCTAACCCGACCCTTTGAAGAACTAAATATGGTAACTCCATACACTAATGATGAAGATGTTGCCATTGTTAGATCGTGGGTTACGATCACAACGCACGAGTACGAAAGAGCGTACATTACCCAAAGTAACGAAGTCATTGCTGAAAACATCATGGATCAGATTCTTGGTGGAAGCGTTTGTTTAAGATTTTTGTGGGATTTGACAGAAATCAAAATTGTAGGACTTTCAAAGTCATTAAGAAAAGGTTTGAGAAGTTGTTTCAACGATTGGAAGCTTTGAAACAGGAAATGAAAGTTGTAAAAGAAGCTCATCCCACCGAATCTAGTGTGACAAGAGTAAGTGTGTCAATTAATAAGTCGTTGAATAAAAAAAGTTTTCAAACATACAAACTTATAATTGATTTATTTTTTTCAGTGGGTGATGGCTCTCGATAAATATGAAACTATCCATGGGAAGACGTTTATGCATGAGGATTGCTATCGCATTTTGGAATAAAGTACGTTGTACCATTTCAACCTATATGCTTAAGTGTTTAAGTGTAATCTAATGATTTATTGTATTTCATTTCCTTCAATGTAACACGATGTATGCCTTTTCGATTCAATGAAATGATTTTACGTTCAATTTTTTTACAAAAGCAATTAATTAATCTAATCACATTTTAGGACTAATCAAATGTGGGCACTTTAGCCATTTATTAAAATATATTGATAATACATGAGCTAATAAGTAGACCTAAACTCACTTTTGAAGGCACTTAGCATGTGCAGCAAGTCTTTAAACCCCTAGGTGCCCTAGCGGCCGAGTGGTGTCTCGGGAGGGTTTACAAGAGATTTACCCACGAAACCTATCTGCAGGATTTAAAATTTGTTATTCCTCGCCAAAATATGACCATAAGTGTTCGATCAAGTCATTTCGCAAACAAATATGAGTATATTTGTTGTGTACTGCACGTCGGCGTTGGTCAACTCTCATTCTCGAGTTCAGTAGTGTTTTGTCTAGAAATATTCACCGGTGCATGGTAGCTGCCTTGATCATATTCATGTGGCCAATCACCGGGTAAACGCTCATCCTCCACTATCATATTATGTAAAATGATAACAGTTTTCGTGATATATGCTAGTACATCTGGATTCCACATTCTTGCTGGTTGCTTGACGATGGCGAATTGATTTTTTAGTGCCCCGAAGCCTCGCTCTACATCTTTTCGGTAACCCTCTTGCATTGCTGAAAATTTTTGTTTCTTCTGGGAATCTGGATGCTTAATAGACATCACAATAGTAGCAATCTCTGGGTATATTCCATCACCAAGATAATACCCCATATCATATTGATGTCCGTTTACAACAAAGTTTACAGGGGGTGCTTTCCCGTTGATAAGCTTTTTAAAAATATAAGAACGGTTCATCACATTAGTATCATTGTTAGAACCAGGCATACCAAAAAATGCATGCCAAAACCAGAGATCATATAACACCACTGCCTCCATCACAATACTTTCACTACCTTTGTATGCAGTGTAAGCACCTGATTCCGCCTATGGGCATTTATCCCATTTCCAATGCATGCAATCTACACTACCCAGCATCTTGGAAATCCCCTTTCCTTGTTCTCATTAAGAAGCAGTTCAACATCACGCTCAGTTGGTGTGTGCAAATATTCTTTCTCATACAAATGCACAATCGTCTTACAAAACCTACGAGTTGCTTCCAAAACAGTGGTTTCTCCGATCCGTAAATACTCATCTATTGCATCGGCCGCACATCCATAAGCTAACATTCGTATTGCTGCAGTAACTTTTTGATGAGGGGTTAATCCAAGAACGCCACAAGCATCTTTTTTTTGAACAAAATAATTATTTATAGCTACAACATCTCCCAATATACGGTTGAACAATTCTCGCCGCATTTTAAACCTTCTACAAAATACATTAGGTGGAAACGTCGGGTTTCTGCATAAGTAATCTTTCCATAGAAGTTTTTCACCTGCATCACGTTCTCTTGGTATTTGGATACGAGTATGTGGCCAGTTCATACTTGAAACGATGAATCCCGCAGTGACTGCTTGGTTATTTTGGCTCAATGCAAGTAAATCTTGGTATGATGAGTAAAAACTATTGTTATCATTATCACCAGAAGAAGAAGAAGAAGAAGAAGAAGAAGGAGGAATAGAATAACAAGAAGCATAATAGTGATTGTTCTCATAGTATGCCATTGGTTGTTGATGTTTGTAGTTTTGGTTTGTATACTTGGAGAATCGAGTGTTCAATTTATAGGGATATTAAGATAAGTCTTTGAGTTTTGATATGACCAAACACGCTTGGTATTTTAAAAAATTAACTGAGTTGAGGCAAGTGGGGTGAATAGACGTATCAAAGATAAGAAGTGTCGGTTGAGAAGATAATACGAAGGAGAAAAAACGACAAAGGAAAAAATTAATTTCTTTTTGAAATGAGAATACAAAACAGATATAAAAGACAAAGCAAAGATTATAAATATCTCTGGAGATGACAACACAAAGCAGGTAAAAGACAACACAAATGTAAAAAAAGTCTTTTGAAATGACAATTCAAAACTGACAAAAGATATATCACTGAAAAAATGTATATGTTCAACTGACAATTTAATGCAAATGAAAGACTACCCATCCGTATCTTGATTCTCGGATGCCGAGCGTGGGGGCATAAATGGAGGCAAAGATGATCTGGATGTGTAGTTACTTGATTGCATTGTTGATGATGATCCCTAACTCATGGTATTCCACATTGGTGGTGGTAAAGTTTGAGAAAAAGTGTCAAACCCAATTGGTGGTTGATGTTGACGAAAATGGGAAAGCTGTGACTCCAAATTGTTGTTCTGATTTTGTAGACCCCGTATTTTTTCATATTTTGCCATGATAAACTCCATCCTCTCATTCGTTTCATTTAACGTAAACTTACGAAACTCTTGCGTAAAATCAGCATATTCTTGAACTAAACCATAAGCTTCGACCTACTATGAAAAAAATTAAATCAAATTCTCAACCATTATTATATACTTAAAAAAACTGTGGTTTTTTGTATACTTACGTACGAAAATTGTTGTTGAGGCGGAATGGGTACATGTTCATCAGGTTCTTGGATGTTGTGTTTAATACGGTCACTAGCATAACCGTATTTTTCAACCTCCATATCGACTTTGGTGGCATATTTCTGTAAGTGATAGACACATTTTAGTGTCTAATTTGCACCTTAATTTCTAGCGAGTTAGTATTCGATTTTGCGTCTATTACGTGTTTTTATGCTTTTGTAGGTACATTAGAAGAATAAAGATTTATGGAATAATCGGCTCAAAAAGTGTTAAAGGCACCCGGGAAAATGGATCAAGGCACCCACACTTTGGATTGGGGCATCCTTGGATCGGGCTGAGCTGGATCGGGCCAACTCAGCGGGTCAACTCGGCTTGATCGGGCTGACTCATCGGAGAAGCTGCTGTGTACGCTGTTCAACTAATCTTCGAGTTGTTTTCGGCTCCAAATTGTCCCACACGCTAGAAGATATCTCATACAAGTCATAACACGTGAATAGATAACAAAGAATGCCGAGAAATCTGCTCGGGAATGTGATTTTGGCCGGAAAAAGGAATCACTCTTTGATTCGGATTTGGGAAGATTCTAGAGTGTTTTGGAGAATTCTATTAGGTTTAGAACTCTCCCTAGGGTTTCTAAAACCTATATAAACCAAGAGAAGCCAAGAAAAATCATCAGAAAAGCCTAGAGAAGAAATCAGAGATTTTCCGGTGAAGTTCCTTCACCGCCGATCACCTGCTGGTGCATCGCCGGCACTGTTCTTCATCAGCTTCATCGGAGAAGAAAGAGCAGCAACATCTGTATTCGTTGCTGTTCCACCGTTACAGCTCTGCTCCTGTTGCCTTAGCTTTTAAACCTTTGTTGCTTAGAACCCTTTCTATAACAGCTGAACCCTGTTTTGTAACATTTATAAACGTATCTGTTCAGCTGTTGCACCATTATTTCACCTTGTAATCAACTTTTTGAGCAATGAAAAGATCTTTTGAGCAAGTTTTCTTCACCATGAGCTAAGTCTATTTACTGGTATGATGGATAAGGTACTTTTCCCAATTTTATGTGATTTAATTATTTTCTAATAATTATTTATAATTCTTTTGTTATTAGAATTGCATAGTTTTAAATAGTGAAAACGGTTTTCTTTCAACAGTTGTGCTTTTGCTTGATGGATTATGCTTGGTTAATTAATTTTGATAGTCCATGCTTGTGATTTACCTCTATTTGTTAGCATAACAAAACCAATTTTGGCAATTACTTGCGCTTCAATTAATTTAAAAAGAATTATCTGATTAATCACATAGGTTGTTAGAATTACCTTATTCCTGATTCCTGGTCCTTTTAAAATTATTCAAAAATCATCTTTAGGTTATTTAGTCTTTTTCATACTCCTGGATTTTTCTAGAGTTAATTTAAATCATTATTTTCTAAGATCATTACCTTTACAAGTTCGAGAAACGATCACCTTATTTACCACTATTAAAATTACATCAGTAAGTTAGTTACATGTCGCCAATACTCCATATACAAATCATACGTAACAACACACACTAATTGTCTTGCATGGACCAATTCGTTTTCCCTCATCTCGTCAGCTTCGTCGTTGTTCAGGTTGCTAATACGAGTAGGAGGGTTGCTTGGAACGACCCATGTTTCATGGTATTGCCTCCAACACCATTCTCCGAGATACATGTTATTCTGAGAAAAGAAAATAACTATCAACAAATGAACCAATCAATTAACTGAAATTCAAAGAAAATAAAAAACAATCCTATGGAAATAAATTTTAAACTCACAATGCCTAGCCAAGAGAATATAACCCTTTTCTATGAGAGCTTTATTGTTTTCCATCCAATATCAGTTTATAGGACTAAGATCGCGGATTCCCACGGTTGCCAGGTCACATCGTCTACAGACAGCTGATTAAGGAAAGTCCTTGAACGAACAATATCAATACTCTTCCTTTGTGTAGCCTTCCACCGAGAACTTCTAGGCCACACTGATTCACTTTCACTCGTTGGGTTCTTTGGTCGACATATGCTCAGATATTCGTACCCCCAAAACTAGAATGTGAAGACAACCAACGAAATAAATCAATTAGTAAGAAATAAAAATTTAAAAGAATTATAAATAAGACTAAGAAATTTACCTCGAATATTTGGAAGGGTCCGGCTAGTGACTTTTGTCCCCTGCCAGATGCGGCGAGACCGGAATACAATTTTGCAAATGCAGCACTTCCCCAATCATAATTGGCAACTGTATTTAGATCCTCAAAAGCAGCTAACCATCCAGCATCAATATAGTTTTTTGCATTTGAAAAGAAACATTGACCCAAAACATACATACAAAAGGCTTTGACCACTCTATCAGCAAGTATGCTATCATCGTTAGCCGCAACCAACGTTCCTGGCTCAAAATATGTGCTTAAAAATACAACCGTAATTGCATCTGAAACCCACTGGTTGGGAATATGTTCTCTTTTACAAACCTCACTATCTTTAATTTCAGAAAAAATATGCGCCCGGACATATTCGAATTGGTACTTCCCCGAGTCATACGGAATAGCACTACCAATACCTATACTTAATCCTGTCAACATTACCCAATCAAGGGGTGTGAACCCAATCTCACCAAAGGAGAAGTGAAAAGTGTTCGTGGTATCCCAAAAACGCTCAACAATATAGTCAATCAATGCGTGTGATGAATCTACTACATCCATGGTAAGTAAAAGGTCCCATCTTGCCTTTTCAATAATATATTTTACCCTAGAGCTGTGTTTAGTAATACCTGCATAGGTCTGAATGACCGATTTGAGGGAACCACGATGTAAATACTTGAATTTTGTATCGGTTGAATATGTAATATTGGTCGAGGCGTGATCCTGAGTATCTTCCACAACAGTATAGTTCGTCAACTCGGGAACATCGGCCATTTCTTCAGTACTAGGGTCTACTTCTGGATCCTCAACAATTTTAGCCTTCTTGTTCCTCTTTTTTCGACCAACGAATCTCGACATCACATTGCTTAACATCTGTGCAAACAGTACATACAAGTTTCAAAATCAAGAGTAATCCTCACAATGCACAAATACAAAACTCTACATTAATCAATAAATCCACAAAAATAATAATTCCATCATTATAAAATTAATTATCTAATTAGATAATCAAATGTACCAACATACAAAAATCAACCAAATTACAAGTCATGATTCACAAAATAGTCCACTACTAATCAAATCATCAATTGTACAGGAAATCATCATAACTTCCCAATTCTATAATTCCATAAACATTCTTTATAAAACATAAACATTCTTAATTCCCAAATTTGAAAGACAATCAACTCAATCAATCATAAAATTAAATTTGTCCCAACTCAAATTAACCAACAACTTAATCAATTCTAACTTCAATTCAACAAATTCTCATCAATTTTTATACCCAATTTACAACATCCATAAACCCTAAAAATATACCCAATTCTAAAATTACAATTTCTAAAACCTAATATGTCTATTTCATAATCATATGTTTAATCATACAACATATGTATACAAATTTAATTTACAAAATATTATAATAAATCATAATCTAAACCTATGAAATCAATTATAATTTATATCAAAGTTTAGGTTTATTACCTTGCTTGCTTTGAAATAATACTACTTGTATCAAATCTGCCAAGTTTTTGGGTGTTTGAAAAAAGGTTGAGCTTGATTTGGAGGGAGAAATGGGTTTAGCAAGTGCTCAAAGGTAGGCGGTGGAATGGTTGTGCGTCTGTTTGTGAAGAAGGGTTCAGGAGAAAATGAACTGAAGAGGAGAAGAGTGCGTCTGTGTTTGTGAAGAAGTCTTCCCCATCAGGCGTTGATGCATCCGTCCACCTGGTGAGTGAGCGTTCATCTACAGATCCGCCAGATGCTTCAAGTGGTCGGCTAAGCGTGCGCCCGTCTTTTTTCGCACACGACGCACTAGCACGTGTAGATAATGGACCGGGCGTATGGTTATGATAGCGCCCCATCAGGCGTTCGTCTAAGAAAGCGCATGTCTTTGGGGCGTGCATCTAGGGGTGCGTCTATCATCAAGCGTGCATTTCGTTAACGCCTCCCATCGAGCGTTCACCAAATGTCCGCCCCACGTAATTTTCTTAGATGTACGCTCGTCTCAACAAACGTATACCCGGACGTGCGCCCAACTACATGCGTTAGCTTAGACAACTGCCCGATCAATTTTTACTCGTGCACCGTTGGGTTTCAGGCGTACCAAAGAGTAAAAATTTTACTCTTTGGTCGTTTGGTATACTCGTCCACTGTGGACGCTCTAATACCCACCATCAACCACCATACCTTCCATAATATAGGGAATGGAATAACAATTCATATCACGATAGATTGAATATTATAGTTCGCCCACTTGACTCAAATTAGTGTCACCCTTTCTAAACAGTTGTCAATATTATTGATCTAAAATCTCGTATTTGAGATCAGGAAAAAATTTCCCAACTCCCACTCTTAACAGCGGAAAGAATTGTACTCATTCACCTACCTAAGGAAGGACCACCGGACAAGATCATCTGACCACACATAAAATCCGGAAACTACACGACTGCATCAGGATACAAGTGCCTAACCCAAAACCATGCATTAACAAACCCTTTACTTATCACCAACTTTCTCTGGATACCTCGTGCCCACCAAATATTCATAATTTCTTGTGGAAAATTTTGAATGAAGATTTACCCACCTCCAGCATTCTCAACAAAAGTTACCTGATAGACCCGAGTATCTGCCCAATATGTAATGTAGCTCCTGAAATGGCTAGCCATTTTCTTCTGTATTACTAGATCTCCATGGAAACCGAAAATTACTATTCACTAACCTTCCTAACCACCAAAGCGTCACTCATAATCTACCTACATCAATAAATATTCAAACTTCAATTCAACAAATTCTTCAATACAAGAGCCCATCTACCCTTACCATTTTTTTTCCTCTGGCCCTTATTATGGTTAGCCAGGAATGAATTCGTATACCACCGTACCCAAATTCAACCAAATATTTTCCAAATGGCGCTTCATCTAGGAAATGAATTTACTTGAGCATTTACCGAATGTACCACCAGTAGATAATCCAAACCAAAGATATAAAAGTACATCAATGATGTCAATAGAACTGTATCCCTCCAATGCTAGATTGGATCAAACTAACATGGACGGGGCGACAAGAGGACATCCATGACATTCAAAAGCTGACTTCATCTGCAGAGACCCTCACAACTTTAATACAACCTTTAGAGATCACCACTGCACTCACGGATAAGACCTGGTTATGTTGATGGCGACCAGAACGACGACAAATATACAATGGACCAAAGTTTGTTTTGAAACAGACTCGGAGAATCTAGTCTGATTCATCAAAAATGATACGGATCTTCCTTGGTATATATCAGGTGTGATAACATAAATCAAACATCGAATAAGACATATACCGACCATTGCAATAGATCACAACTACAGGGAAGGCAATCAGGCGGCGGACGGTCTAGGAAACCATGTTGTGGATGGAAGCCAGATGAGAACTTTTGCAACGACTATATGGGACTATACGGTTCCAACTTTTTTAAACAATATTGTATTAAATGACTCAATGACTACAACATACCCCGTGTAATTCCTATTTAACATCATAAAACCCTTTTAATGCTTAAAAATAAACCTTAATGGCAAAAAAAAGATAAAAAAGGGAACTCTTAAAATATTAATAAAAACAAATAAAACAGTTGTGTTGAAAAATACTCATCCTTATCTAGTTGATTCTAATTTCTCATTTTGGAAAAAAATAAAAATGTAAATATTAGTAGCAACAGATCAAATTTAAAATGAGTCAAGTTATGAAAATTTTCTATGAAGAACAAAAGGATAAAAACTTAATATTTGTTTGATTTTGTTGTTGAAGAGTTACAATTTAAGAATAAGGCTGCTACAGATATTTACCAAATTCATTAAAATAATACTCTTTTCGTTTCTGGAAAAAAATTACTATCATTTTTTTATTTTAATCTAAATTTTTTTTGAAACCGAAGTAGTATAATTTTCATTACTGGATCTACTTGATTACTTGATTGGTAATTCTTATAAAATTTAATAATTTTTTTATAACACTCATATTTAAAAGCAAGCGGTAGTTTTGGGTGTCCTTTGTTTAAGATACATAAGCAAGACTTCAATAACGAAAGAGAGTTGGAGCCATAAGGAGAAACAAGGTTTGTACTCTTTGTAAAGAAAATTAATTTAAGAAAGATCGTAAAAACACCTAATTTTATCCTTCTATCACGAACCAAATTAGTGCACATATGAAGTGTGTAACAAGCCATTTGGAGATATAAAATATGTTTTTATCACAATGTAGTTTTTTCGAAGGACAACACAAGTCTTCAGTGACGATCTAATGACATAGGAAAAAAAAAACAAATGTTCCTGGATCTCAATAAGAGCGTCCACAGTGGGACGAGTAAAAGATGGAATAAATCCAAATTTACTCTTTGATCGGTCTAAAAGTAATCATAATGAGACGAATAAATATAATTATAGTCTAGATTTTTTACTGTTTGGGACTAAATCTGATCCCAAATCTGGACCAAACCCAATTATGATGGAACGTTCGTCTAGCATTACGTTTCGCATCAAGCGTTTAGTTAGCAGTACGTCCCTTGACAGGCGTTGCGGTGGAGTAAGTCTCATGATCAAGCGCAACTCAAGATCACGCCTGTATTAGACGTTAATATAAGAGCACGCCCCACTGGACGTTAATATCCGCACGCTTGGCTTGAGGCGTATACAAAATGTACGCTTATGATGGGCGTTAACTTATGCAAACGCCTGGACTTTAACATCAGTTATCTCAGGTGTCGCTCAACTCGTACGCCCACCATGCGTGGAGATATGCACACACCTGTCATTTAGGCGTACAATTGTAGGAACGTCTGTCATCAAGCGTTAATGCAGGCGTACGTCTCTGTCTGAGCGTTGATCAAGCGTCCGTCCAAACCAAGTGCTTCAGTACGTAACCGATTAACGAACAAACGTCTCTCTACGCATACGTCTAATTTCATGCATAATTTTATTAACGCCTGACCAAATTATACTCGTCCATCATTGTTTATGAGACGGACTATAATTAAAAAAGTTTGATTTTTACTTTTTGGTTATTTCTTTGATCGCCGTATAACTGTGGATGTTTCAATTGGAAGAAATATATTTTAGTAGTACTACCGCAGCAAAGGTAATCAAGAAATAAAGGTGATTATATAAGATCGTGAGAGGGAATAATTATGGGGTGTAGGGGAGGGAAGACAATCCCTTGGGAGACTACAAAATCCGTTTGTTCCCTCTCCCCCACAACAATTCATTCTTCTCCCCTTTAATTCTTTTATCTTTCCTACGGCTTTTCTTTTTCAACTCACTCACAAGACAAGACCCCTGGTGACACTGAGCTGCCAACCACATGGGGTCTCAGGCATATTTACGTGCCATTCAAAAGCTTTTTACATTAATTTTGGTGAATTCATAACGGTTTTTCTTATTCAACCGAAAATGTTAGAATAACCTTAGCTAGAGCAAATAAAGCGCGGTCTTGTGAAGAAATGCAAGCACCCACACATGCTGTCCCTTATCACTTTTTCCTGAAAAGGAATATTTCGTATTGTCAATACTTTGAGTCTAGGTATACAAATGGACCCCCGTTTAAAGAAACCAATCTCGACCGCACATATAGTTAAAACAAATTAACAGCAATATCCTCTTCTGCTGTGTATAAGCTCAATAAGTCTCAGAAGATTATCCGTCAAAAAATTCAACGAAACATCTAGGGGTTGAAAATTAAAAGATAGGTCCTTAATTATCAATTCCGCCAAAACCACAGTAAAAAATATTTTGTACTTTTCTTCTCCTTAATGATACAAGTCAATTAAATTGAATGTTAATTGGTATCTTAAAAATATCTGGGTATATTGAGGTATATGAAAATTATTTTAGTCATACCATTGAAAAATAAAATAGGGTCATTATAAGAATCATATCAAGGTCCCTTTATCTAAAAATGATAAAAGTACTAAATTAACCTTACTAGTTTGAATTGTATTTCTATCTTTACCCCAAATACCAAATATTTTTAATTAATTAATTATTTTTATTTTTATTTTAATTTTTTCTAATTTTTTTTTAATTTATTTTTCTTTTGGTTTATTTATATATCTCTCAAAATCGATCAAAAAGTGAAAAAAAATTCAAACCAATTTTTTTTTTGAAAAAATTTGAATTTTGATTTTAAAAAAAAAAAAATCAAACTAGAATCGGTGGATACGATAACACAGTATGTCGATTCGGTTTGATGTTCTTCATTGACGAATAACATGAAGATACGATGTATATGGGTGCTCATATCAACCGATTTTAAAAAATCTCACTCAAGAATCGGTCGATATTGACATTCATATCGATTGATTGTTAAATAAAACCCAAAAACGATAGTCTTTTTTCATATATTTTTTGCCCAGAATGGTGGATAAGGTTCTCCATGTGTACCGATTCTAAAAAAGTCAAATTCAAAAGGTTTCCTACAAAAAAAAAATTGTCCAGAATCGGTGGATAAGGTTCTTCATGTGTACTGATTCTAAAAAACTCAAATTCAAATGTTTTTTTTACAAATTTGTGTGCCCATATTCGGTGGATAAGTTTTCCCACGTGTGCTGGTTCTAAAAAAAATCAAATTCAAAAGGTTTCTGCAAAAAAAATTAGCCTGAATCGGTGGATATAAATGCACTCATCCACCGATTATTGTTTAAAAGAACAAGAAAAAAATATTTTTAAGATAAAAGAAAATTATTTTTAAAATAAATAAAATTTAATTAATTAATTAATTAAAATTAAATTTTATTAATCTAAGCATTAAATCAATAATTAACACTAATTAAATATATTAGTCATAGTTAAATAAGGGGTTTTTAAAATGATAATTATAATGACCCTATTTCCTTAGGGCCAAAATAATTCTTATAGATCTTAATATAGTCAATAGTTTTAGATTAAATTTTTTTGGTTTAAACCAGGAGATAATAAATCTCCACCGATTCCTATCAATTTCAAAGATTTCTAAGGGTAGTAGTTACGCATTTTTAATGCTATAACTTAAAAAATTGAGCACTCTAAACTTTTTTAGAATTCGTGATAATACCAATGTGAGTTGAATAAAAAAAGAAAAAAATATTGCTTAAAACTTTTTAGAAGAAAAAGAGCCAAAATTAATGAGAAATATAAGCGAACAAATCAACGGTAAAACTAAAGATTATTGTTATTGGGCCGAATTTAGTAATCCTTTCTAATAAGGTGATTAAAATATTTGATGAATGTCACGCTTTTTTTCTTCTTAAAATCAATTTTGTTATCAATTTCATGGTGACTGTATCAAAATCGATGGAGTTTTCGTCAAATTTAAAATAATTTATTAATTTTTAATATAATTATGATAAAACTGAATTAAATATTTTAATTCTCTATATAGTCGGGATAAAAAGGCTTCCTTAGGCCAAGTATAATAATTTATTTGACTATAACTTTATTCTAGTTAAAAACAAGTATTATGGGACATTGTTTGGCTATAATTTGGCTCAAAGCTTTGGCTTAGTTAGAGATGGGATCAGATCTGATCCCTTCACTAGTCAAGCCATACAAAAGGACACCCAGGATCCGTCAGTAATAAGACCAAATTCAGTTTTTTACCTATATTAACTCCTAATATTAATCTTTGAACTATTTTATTTACTCCAATTTTTTTTTTATTATTTCTCCAATTTTCTATTTTAATTAGTCGGTTTTTTATCTATATTAAACCATAATATTTCTCTTTTAACTATTTTATTTACTCTAAAAAAAATTTAAATTATTTTTTCAATTTTCTATCTTAATTAGTCAGATTATTACGTATATTAAATGCTAATACTTCTCTTTTAACTATTTTATTTACTCTAATTTATTTATTTTCTAATATTTCTCCAATATATTTTATTTACTCAAATTTTTTTTTTCCTTATTATTTCTCTAATATATTTTTTTTATTAGTTTTAAATCTATAAAAAATACTAAATGAAAAAGGATTTGGACGGATACATGGTATCCGTCTCAATAAGCCAGTGGCGGAACCAAGGGTGGGCTATACCTGACTCTAGCCCCCTTAAAATCTCTATAATTTCTAATTAGTCATTAATTTTTTTTAGTATTTCATGTATAATCCTCAAAATTTTAGAATTTAGTCCCTTTTTTTTTGAAATTTTATAGTTTAATCCACTCAATTTATTATTCCATCTTAAAACCTAGTTCTGCCACTGCAATAAGCCAGACGATAGATTTTTACCATAGTACAGTTTTTAGCTCTTTCTTTTATTTGGCTATAATTAAGATATAGCCAAATAAAAAAACCTCACTAAAATACTTGGTCTTACAATCTCCCTGATTAGTAACAACACTCGGAAAAAAAAATCTAGAATTACCATATTGTATTCAAACTTTAAACATCTAATTTCAGATAATTTTGTCGTGTTATTTACATATGCGATACGCTAGCACTGTAGACTGTAGTACCCCGCTCAAGACAATACTTGTTCTCTAATTTTTCACCAACTCCTTTTCGAAGGCTTAATTACATTGCTCGCCAAAGCTCTTGTTGGTAGTGTTTGTATTTTTAAGCTGTAATTTCAATGAAGATTTTTATTCAAACAAAAACCAAAGCACCTATTTATGACACTAGCTTAGCTAGCATGCATATTGTAGTATAGTCAAAGATTGATTCCGCATCTACCAGCCTATTCCAAAAAAGATTTATCTACCTAAAATAATTCTTTTTGTTTAATCAATTCATTATGAATTTAATAATATTAGGTGTTTTCTTTAAATATAGTGTCTGCAGTGGAATAAAGTAGAAAAAAATGTGAAGTGGGATTTGTTGTCTCTTACTCGTCTAGGGTTTTGGTCCCATAGGGATTCCCTCACACACTCGACAATATATAATAAAATATTATAAAGGCGCCCCAAAGAGAAGTTACATAGTGGTGCCCGATTGAAGTTTGTGATGTGTTTTTTCTTGATCCCCTGTGAAAGTTTTCTTTAATAAATAATACATAATATTCTTTCTCATTCCTTCATCTCAACTTCTTCTTCCTCTCTTCCTCATCTTTGTTATTTGTTATTTAGTTACTTGTTCTGTTTGTGTTCTTGGATCCTAGCTAGTAACACTAAGATACTTAGAAAAAACTAGTCTTTTTTTAAGAATCATGCATGTCAATTAGTGAATACCTAATTTGATTAATTAAGAGTAATTGACTAGTGTATAAATAGTTAGTTGTCCTTGCATTTTCAATGAGTACTATTACTTCTTCTATCTAATCTCTGCTTTCATATTCATTTTCTTCAATTCGTCCCCATTTCTAGTTAATTCTAAACACTCTATCTCTTTTTTAAGAGAAATTAAATTCCTCGTTCCTTTGATTAAAAGAGAGATCAGAGAAACTAAACATGTTGTGTAATAACAACTCTGAGAAAATGATCATCTCTTCTTCCACAACTACTAATACTAATGAATGGTCACGGGTAATTCTCTATCTCTATCAGTCTCTCTCTCACTTTCCATGACAATAATGAAAGAAAGAAACATAACATGACTAGCATATGTTGTTTAGCTTTTGGATATGGAATATAAATATTTAGTTTGGATTTTGTTATTGATATTTTCTTTTTATATATGCGCAGAGAGATGAGAATACTGGAATATTAATGGCTTCAAATGGTAATAACAATAATAGGGTTATGGAGAAAATAACTACTCAAGAACAGCAGCAACAACAACAACCTCATTTGAAATGTCCTCGTTGTGATTCTTCGAACACAAAGTTTTGTTACTACAACAACTATAGTTTAACTCAACCAAGACATTTCTGCAAAGCTTGTAAACGCTATTGGACGAGAGGTGGAACTTTGCGTAATGTTCCAGTCGGTGGTGGTTATAGGAAGAATAAAAGGGTTAAAAGGCCGGCAACCGCCTCTAATAACGATACGGCGTCATCAAATTTAACAACTACCACAAGTAATACTGCTCATCACCGTATCAATGTCTCTAGCAACCCTAACCAGATGATGAATCCATTATTTTATGGATTACCTACAAATCAATCTTCTTATATGAATCTCTCATTTCCTAGTTATGATGATCATCATCAGTCTCAGTTAAGCAGTATGGGGTTGAGTTATCCTTCAATCGCAGCCATGAGTAACAATTATCAACCTCATGAAGATTATGGAGTTGGTGGCGGGTATAATCGTACCACTCAAGTTCAAGATTTAATCAACTCATCTTCAAATTCACTTTCTAGTTTTTTGCTCTTCGGATCAACATCTCCTTCTCTGATAACTTCTTCCTTGATGATGTTTAATGGTACTAATAAAAAAAATAGGAACAACGGTACTACTTATCACCAGGGCTTGCTACCTTTTCAAGACCTTCAAATGGGAATGAACGAAGACAGTTCCAGGATGTCAAAGAAAAAAGTAAAGAATGAAGATGGTAATAATAATCACAGCACCAACGAAATTGGTAACAATAAGGTTGAGTGGAATAATCTTCCATGCCAAAACCAGGTAGGCGCCGCCGATTCGTCTCTTTTTTGGAACTCAAATATGACCAGTATTGTTGGTACTTGGCCTTGCTAACTACGGATCATCAGTCACTTCCCTGATCTAGCATAATCTAGTAGCATTAACTCTTAGCATCATCTCTAGCTTTTTTCTTAGCTTTTATTTTTTTAGGTGTTAGGTGATAAAGTTTTCTGTGGTTTTTTTTTTTTTTTTTTTTTCTCTTTGTAGTTCATGGTATATTTGAGCGGGGAGTAAAAAAAAATAGAAATAGAATCTTAAGCAACTAATATCACTGAGAACTTGAAAGGAGTACAGATCGGAGCGATAATGTCAGTTGCAAACACTACTACTAAATACATTAGATGTTTGCTCTGAGAGGAACCTCCGATCTTCATCATCATAATAACACATGCTATCGTCGTATAGTGGAAGTTAGTC
>JAJJMC010021281.1:2055232-2094479 GCA_023531435.1 Papaver californicum | reverse complement strand
AAGAATACAACTGCAAGGATACATATGCTAAGGATGGACTAACTTCCTTGATGTTGAAGAAGTTGGGGATGTTAATTGATCCTTTTTGCTGCATGCGGCACCGAGAAGTCCTAGTAATTAGTTGAATATTCTGTTTGTGGTGTATATACATGCTTGGCATGTTGGATCTGCAACAATGGAAATAACATTAAACAGAGAAAATTGTTAACGTTAGGAAATCATTAAAATGATATACACTCTGATGTTGATGCACACACAAAGACAGAGCCACCTCTCAGTAAATTATCCTTAACAAAATAGTCCTCGGGTACTCCTCAATACTGAGAGATGCTATACCCCAACAGAGGAGATGTGTCCAGGATAGAACTGCCTGTTATGATTAGTATAAGCACAATACTAATCACGCTCAAGAACTTAACAGCAAGATAATAGAAGGGAAATAAATACACAGTTGCGCAAAACAAAGCGAGAAGAGGGGAAAAGAGCTAGGGATAGTAGCCTGCTCTGGAGTGAGTTAAAATGAAAAATTCGTTTCTCTTTTATAGCCAAAAGAAGAGTGAAATACGCATAGTATTCAATGAGAACAAATTTTGTATTTAATCAAAAATTTAAGTGCAAAATTTAATTTGAAACAGTAATAAAATGGGCAAAACTTATTTTCTTTTATGACAAGAGTTATTCTCGTCGGGTCATGCGCCCCCACATTTAAAACAAAATTGAATGGAATAATTTATGTTCAAAAACGTAAGTCTTGGTTTGCCCGCAGCCTAAGCTACGCCCGCACCCGCAAGCATACTCATTCCCGCAGCAGTAGCCACAGTCACTCTCGCACCCGCAACCACAGCCGCAGCCGCAAGTCCGCAAGCATTCAAGCACTCAAGTCCGCAAGCACTCAAGCACTCAAGCACGCAACCGCAAGCGTGCGTGCTTTGGTGCGAAGCACCGCACATGTGTGAAAAGTATGTTTGCTCCAACTAGGCCATTGCCTTAGTCCTCCCCTAACCACAAAAGCTTCTAAACCCTAAGGGCCCTCCCTTAGTTGCATTTTTTTTTTGGTAATAAAAAGAGGACTCATCTCTAGTCTCTCCAATGTGGGACTAAAGGTTCTTCATTCACAATAGTGAAAAATGAGCTAGTGTCCCTTAGTGACTTCTAGGTCCTAAGGTCCATTCCCACCAAGACCAAAATACATTTTTAGTTCATTTTTCTCCAACAATCCCCCACATGAATGAAAACCCGATGAAAATCAGAAATCAGAAAACGAGAAATACCTCTTAGACAATAGGTGTCCATAAGGTCTTGAACCTTTGCTTAGTGAGAAATTACCGGAACTACTTGACGGACAGTGAACGCGATGTCTTGAACTGCCATCGTTTGGTGTAGTTCATCAATAACTTCCACGCGTGTTATCTCTCTAGGTGCTGTTAAGTTCGTGTCGTTGTGTCCATTTTGGCCCTGGACGTATCTCGTTTCTCAGAATGCTCTAGAGAATCAGCTCAGTTCTCATAGGAAGCGGCCCACTTTCTCATTCAGATAGGTGAGTTCTATCAAGAGTGTTTACTGCTACACCTCACTTCAATCTTAAATTGAAACTATGAAACTCATTAAGACTTACTAAAAAGTCATCCTCACATGCAGTCACATTATCACGTCTACGCCATAGGGAAGGGACAAAGAGTGAAATTCTCTGATAGTGTTTCCTTTAACCCACCATAAATTAGTTGTCTCATTCGAAACCTTGATCTTGGTATCACCAGTCAGCAAGGTTGAGTATCCTTCATGGCAAGTTTATTTGATGAGCTTAAGACCCATACCCCTCGATGCATCACTAACTATCTCCTTGGACAAACCTTTCGTCAAAGGGTCCGCGATATTCTCCTTAGACCTCACAAAGTCAACAGAAATAACGCCAGTTGAGATTAGTTGTTTTAGGGAATTGTGTCTTCTACGAATGTGTATAAACTTCCCATTATAGTTGTTGTTTTTAGCATTAGCTATTGCATCTTGACTATCACAATGTATAGATATAGCTGGCACAGGCCTATACCAAAGAGGAATATCTTCTAAAAAGCATCTTAGCCAAGCGGCTTCCTCTCATGCTTTATCTAACGCAATAAACTCTGATTCCATAGTGGATCGAGCTATACATATCTGTTTGGAACTCTTCCAAGATACAGAACCGCAAGCTAGAGTGAAAACATATCCACTCGTAGACTTAGACTCCTCTGAGTCAGATATCCAGTTTGCGTCACAAAATCCTTCTAGGACCGCAGGGTATCTCTCATAAATTATACAAAAGTTCAAAGTGTACTTTAAGTACCTTAACACTCTAATAAGTGCATCCCAATGCTCTTGTCCCGGATTACATGTATACCTACTCAAGCTACTCAAAGCATAAGCAATGTCTGGCCTCGTACAGTTCATTAAATACATCAGACTTCCTATAACATGTGAATATTCAAGTTGTGAAACTCTGTTACCCTTATTCTTTTTGGGTCTACAACAAGGATCATAAGGAGTACAAGCAGGTTTACAATCAAACTGGTTATATTTTCTAAGTACAGATTCAACATAATGAGATTGACTAAGACTATATCCATTAGAATTTCTTCTAATCTTCATCCCTAAGATCACATCAGCGGGGCCTAAGTCTTTCATGTCAAAGTTCTCATTTAGCATGCTCTTTGTGGAATTAATTTCATCCATGTTTGTACCAAGTATAAGCATATCATCAACATACAAGCATACAATCATACAAGCATCATTCACAAGTTTAGTATAAACACACTTGTCAGATTCATTGATTTTAAAACCATTAGAAATTATTACATGATCAAATTTTTCATGCCACTGTTTAGGTCCTTGTTTCAAACCATACAAAGATTTTTTCAGTTTACAAACTTTGTTTTCACAACCTTTCACTACAAACCATCAGGTTGGTCCATGTAAATTTCTTCATCTAATTCACCATTTAGAAAAGTTGTCTTTATATCCATTTGATGTATCTCTAAGTTATGAATGGCAGCAATAGCAATTAACATCCTAATGGAAGTAATTCTCGTAACAGGTGAATAAGTATTAAATAAATCTACACCTTCTTTCTGTTTATAGCCATTAGCTACTAATCTAGCTTTGTATTTTTCCACAGTTCCATATACCTTACGTTTCCTTTTGAAGATCCATTTACAACCTATGGGTTTACACCCTAACAGTAAATCTACAATCTCCCACATACCATTATGTATAATGGAATCCATTTCACTAATGGCAGATTCTTTCCACCATGGATCTTCAGAAGAAGTCATGTCTTCTCTATAAGTCTGTGGATCAATCTCAGCTAAGCATGTATGAAGTTTGGCCCAAAATATTTTTCATTTCTGAGTCTTTTACATCTTCTAGGCTCAAATTCAACTTCGTCTTCCTCTAAAGGTAAAGTCTGACTGGTGGAAGGGACATCTAGGGGATCAACACATATCATGCGAGAATCATATTTCAGTGGAAAAACATTTTCAAAAAACACAGCATCCCTAGATTATATAATAGTATTCACACCAATTTCAGAAATTTCAAAACTTATAACCATAAATCCATATGCAGTAGTATGCTCAGGATACCCCTATGAAGACATAGTCAACAGTTTTGGGTCCTATCTTGGTTCTCTTAGGGGGAGGAATGAAACCTTAGCCAAACACCCCCACACTTTAAAGTATGCATAAGAAGGTTGTCTACATTTCCATAACTCATATAGAGTTTTGTCTGATCCTTTAAAGGGTATTCTGTTCAAGACATAGCAAGCTGAGAGGATGGCCTCCACCCACAAGTTTACAGGTAATCCTGAACTAATTAACATGGCATTCATCATCTCCTTAAGGGTTCGGTTTTTCCGTTCAGCCACACAATTAGATTGTGGTAAATAAGGAGGGGTTACTTCATGTATAATACCGTGTTCTATGCAAAATTCTCCCATAGGAATTACATACTCACCACCACGGTCAGACCTAACAGTTTTGATGGTAGCACTCATTTGGCTTTCAACTTCTATTTTATATATCTTAAAGGCTTCTAAGGCATCATCCTTACCTTTAAGTAAATATATGTGACAGTACCTCGTACAATCATCTATAAATGTGACAAACCATTTTTTACCACCTCTAGTTTGAACTATTTCATGTCAACTAGGTCTGAATGAATTAATTCTAAGGGTTTAGAATTTCTCTGAATATTTTTCTTATAATATTTTTTAGCATATTTTGATTCTACGCATATTTCACATTTATGTTCATTTTCCAAAGTAAATTTGGGTATGCAGCCTATGCTAGCCAGTTTATTCATTGATTTATAGTTTACATGACCAAGTCTACATGCCAAATATTCAATGACACACAAACATAAGAAGAATCAATTTTATTCATTTCAACAGAGGTTACATTCAGTTTATATAGACCCTCAGTCTTATAACCCTTTCCTACATAGTCCTTACCCTTAGTGACAATAACTTTCCCAGATTCAAAAACTAGTTTGAAACCCTTATCATCTAATACACCAATAAATACAAGATTTTTGCAGATGTCCGGAACATGAAGAACTCCGTTCAATGTGAGAGTTTTGCCAGAAGTGAGCTTCAGCCCAACTTTGCCTTTTCCCGCAACCTGTGCTGCGGACGAGTTACCCATGTAGAGTTTCTCCCCTTCCCCTACCTTCTGATAGGAGGTGAACATATCTCTGTTTCCACAGACATGCTTGGTAGCACCAGAGTCTACCCACCAGTCTCTCACATTGCTTGCCAAATTGACTTCAGACACCGTGCCAGAAAACTCGTTCTTGTTGCTTTCAACCAAATTAGCATTATTTTTCTTGTTATTAAAATCCTTACGTTTTCTAAAATGCATTGTCATATGGCCAGGAATTCCACAAACATAACAAACACCTTTAATTTTACCAATGCCAGATTTGGGTTTCGGAAAAGTATCTTTCTTGTGTGGACCAGGCTTGCGGTTGTTGCGGTCACCCTTTTCAGTCTTGTGTTCAATCACATGCGCCTTGTTGGACATGTCCCTTGCGGAAGATACATTCTTGTCTTTGGAGCACAACAATTCTTCCACCTGTATATTCTTACCCAATTCAAGCATACTGACTTCACCAGTTTCATGTCTCAGTCTTCGTTTCTATTCAGACCAAGAAGAAGGTAATTTCTCAATCACTGCAGACACTTGAAACGTTTCATCTATGACCATACCTTCAGCAATAATTTCATTGATAATGCGCTGAAGTTCAAGAATTGGTCAACCACAGATTTGTCATTTGTCATTTTGTATTCCAAGAACAGGGAAACTAAAAACTTCTTACTACCAGCAGTTTCCACTTCATATTTTGCTTCTAAGGCAGCCATAAGTCAAAACGCAGAAAAAATTTCTTTTGCGTTATAGAAATCATAAAGAGCATCTTCTAAACAGTTCATAATATGGTTTTTGGCCATATAGTTCTGTCTACTCCAACTTTCTAACTCTCTTTCATTTCCTACATCATTTAAACTCTCATCAAAGGATTTCAGAACTAATTCATCAAGCATGTGAAAACTCAGAAAGAATAACATCTTGGATTGCCATCTTTTGAAATCTTTGCCATTGAACTTTTGTGGTCTGTCTGCATCACTTTTAGCCATTGAAACAAAATAAATATCTATTGTGTTAAGATTGTTGGATCTGCAACAATGGAAATAACACTAAACAGAGAAAATTGTTAATGTTAGAAAATCACTGAAAGGATATACACTCTGATGTTGATGCACACATAAGGACAGAGCCACCTGCTCAGCAAATTGTCCTTAACACAATAGTCTTCGGGTACTCCTCAATAATGAAAGATGCTATACCCCAACAAAGGAGATGTGTCCAGGATAGAACTGCCCGTTATGATTAGTATAAGCACAATACTAATCACCTCAAGAACTTAACAACAAGATAATAGAAGGGAAATAAACACACAGTTGCGCAAAACAAAGCGAGAAGGGGGAAAAAAAGCTAGGGATAGTAGCCTGCTTTGGAGTGAGTTGAAATGAAAAACTCGTTTTTCTTTTATAGCCAAAAGAAGAGTGAAATCCGCACAGTATTGAATGAGAATAAATTTTGTATTTAATCAAAAATTTAAGTGCGAAATTTAATTTGAAACGGTAATAAAACGGGTAAAACTTATTTTCTTTTATGACAAGAGCTATTCTCGCCGGGTCATATGCCCCCACATTTAAAACAAAATTTAATGAAATAATTTATGTTCAAAAACGTAAGTCTTGGTTTTCCCGCAGCCTAAGCTATGCCCGCACCCGCAAGCATACTCATTCCCGCAGAGGTAGCCACAGTCACTCTCGCAGCCGCAACCACAAGCGTGCGTGCTGCGGTGCGAAGCATCGCACATGTGTGAAAAGTATGTTTGCTCCAACTAGCCCATTGCCTTAGTCCTCCCCCAACCACAAAAGCTTTTAAACCCTAAGGGCCCTCCCTTAGTTGTATTTTTTGTGGTAACAAAGAGATGACTCATCTCTAGTCTCTCCAATGTGGGACTAAAGGTTCTTTATTCACATAGTGAAAAATGAACTAGTGTCCCTTAATGACTTCTAGGTCCTAAAGTCCATTCCCATCAAGACCAAAATACATTTTAAGTTCATTTTTCTCCAACATGGCATTGTGTTTTATTTCTTAAAATTTATTTGTTACTAGGTGATGGGTTTTGGTTTAGAGAGATACTATTTTAGTGGTAGTGGTAGTAGTAGTACTACACACTCAAAAGAGAAATTAATATTATCCGAGGGGGAAATAATAGGTTTTCTGTTCTTTCTTTATTTTATTTTGGGTTTACATTATCATGATTAATTTGGTTCGGGGGAAAGGAGTTGGTATAGCAATACAGAATTAAGAGAGGGCATATCTGTAACTTGGTTATTGTGGGTGTTTTATTAAGTTCATGTTTGAATTGTCGGTTAATTACTACTGTTAATGCTGTTTTGTTTTTAAATATCTCATGTCCTGCTGCACTCTCAGCAATATGGTTTTGAGCCACATTGCATTTTTATTTAGCTTCTCTATTTATTTTGAGCCTATATTGCTATATATGCAGTATACTCTTGCTTGCGTACGATTTTATATGGGCTCATTATCTGAGTTGAAACATTCATGATGACAGTCATTTATTTCAGCGCGAAATGTTCGAATCTAGTCCATTAAAATGTCAACAAATCATATGAAACTAGTTTTTGAATAGCCAAAAAACTATCCAGCAACAAGCAAATATGGAAAGAGTTTATTCTATCAACATAGAATATTCCAAATATGGCTACTAGATGTTAAACTGCTGCCTGCTGGAAGCCTGGAATCTCATGAAACCACCCAGCTGATTGGTTTTAATGCAGGAGCTTAACTGCAGTACTGCCACTGTTTATGTTCTTGTCCTTGTCGTTGTTAACGGGATATCGTCTTTTTTGTTAAAGTCGGCACTAACATTGCCATTAACCTCAGCACTCACATTGTCCTTTCTTTGGATTCTGCTCCAATTTTGTAATTTTTCCAATGAGAACATTTTGATGCCACTGTCCATTCGACACAGTAGCAGAAGAAAGCCTAGGTTGATTTGCACCAACAACTGAATTTTGTTGTGACTTATCAACCAGATATCGTTCAGAAGGTTCTTGATGTGGAGTGAAAGAAGGGATGTGAAAGTTCTGCAGTGGACCCAAATTATCCACAAAGTAATTACAATCGACATCTGCGACATTATTAAAAGCACTGCTATTATTCAAATGCATTGTTGCCACTGAAGTCAATACCTGATCGCGACTTGGGTATTTAGAAGGAGCTGGCGAATACGACGAGGGGATAAAAGAAATGGGCTGTGAATTTTGAATGTTGGTCGAGACAAAACTGATCGCATCCCTGTAACTTGGGATATAATTTAAGATAGGCTGTAGTGTTGATTTCCGTTGCTGTTGTTGAAGCACTTGTTGTTGTCGTTGCTGTTCTTGGATTAATGCTAAATGATCATCGCGAAGTTGTCGATTCTGGAATAGTTGATAATAAAGTGCATTGGCAGGATGAAAACTATCAAGTGTCCTAGCTCGTCGTGGTGGTTTCGCCTGTTTCTGAACTGGCTTCTCCCCAACCCGAACATTCCTAAAGAATTCCTCCTCTAGTCCAATACCTTTTACAATCCCTACAAAAGTATCGAGGTTGTGAGACACTATAATTGTTATAGTAGCAAAACTTGGTATTCGAAGACTCACAGCGAGCGCATATGGATGGTGGTTCTGGTTTTGGAGGTATTCCATCAACCAGATCTTCCTGTCTCAAACCTTTCATCTCTATTCTCTTTCTCTTGTTCTCTAAATCAATGTCTTTGAAATTTCATCATTGCGTCATCCTTTTATATAAATGGTTATGAAATATGGTTAGATTTTGTTTTAAGATACTGGGGGATTCGCAATTTAATGCAGAAGGTGTGCCTTTTGGGTTTTAGAGTTCTCTCAGAATTAAATGAGATCAGTATATTAAAGTCTTGAGAATCTAAATGTGTATGCACACTGCGAATTGCAACACAGCAGCTAAAGGGAAGTGCGTGCTTTTACGCGGTTATTTATTTTGTTTTGAGGCTTTAAATGTTCTAATTGATCCAGTAATATCTTTAACATTTATTTGAGATCTTATTAACAATAATCATAATCTAACTATGGTAGGAAGGGTTCTTTTTGTTAAACTAAAAGTTAGTACAAATTTTAAAGTTGGTGCAGGGGTAGAAATCAATTGTGCAAGCAGCTGCATTTGAGCACTATGCCATTATATGCTATATTAGTTCCGTCCTCCCTGCCAGGCCCTTCTGAATTCAACACAAGAGCAGTCACTATACTGGATCTATCCCGGAAATAAAAGAATTAGCCCACTATTTAAATTTGATACTAGATATAGAATATGAGATCCCATTTCAATGCATTGAAAGATAACCAAGAAATAATTTGAAGACGCAACCATAAACATGTAAAGTGATAAGGCCATTAAAAAATTGGCCTCTCATTGAGTGAAAATCTCAACTCAAGTTCCATGTTACTTCCATTTTAGATCACAGAGCATAAGTTGGGGTAAAATCACTGGTGTTGCCAGAAATGGTGCGTACTGCTACTAGGTACACGGTTATCCGGTAACTCAGTGACTCGGTTTAACTCGGGGGTAGGGGTAAAATCGTCTTCATGTTGTATACAAATTTATTTTAATTCCCTCTAGTCTCTTCTTTTCTCTTCTCTTCCCTCGCATAGTTAGAACTTAGAAGTTAGAACCAGCGGTGAACATACTATCGAACTCAACATCACTATAGGTAAGCCTCTCGATCTCATCCTTTCACCTTGATACACTTATCTTGAAATCATCTATGTGGTGTAAATCCTTGATTTGGTTTCGGTTCTTATTTATGTTCACATATAAATTTTGTTGGTTAGGTTCATCCTGTACTAATAGGTCTGGGTAACTATTTTACTACTTGATGTTTAGTTTAATTTGTAAATTGTTAAACCCCCTCGATAACTTGTTTTTGTGATATCTTGAAAGTTTCTACTTAATTGACATAATAGACTTACTTAGGGCATGATTCAGGCAAGTTTTAGCTAGTTTTTTTTTCCTTCTCTTAATAAGGGATTATTAAATACAATTAGTTGTTCGATGAAATGCCTATAAGAAACTTGTTAGTGAACTGAAATAGAGCCACTAATTCCATTACTTGGACTTATAAAACCACACTATGTTTCTCGTCTTCCATTACTGGAAGCAAAATCTCAAAAATCTTGGATTGAAGATGACATCTACACAAGATTTAAATTAACAGGTAAACTTTAAAATCACTTTTGATTAGAACTTAGTAGTATATATAGTTGATTTCAATTAGTTTTATCTGTAGTAGGGATTGATCATGAATAAAAAAAAAAGTACCATAAGGTATGAAAAATCAAAAACTTTGATCAATCTCTTTATCATCTCCAGCAACATGGATCTCCGGGAATCAATTTCGAACGAAATTGCTGTATCAATACAAATAGCAAAACAAGTAATCTTAAAAGAATATTAAACAAATCTAGTGTTTTCACCACTATCAATCCATGTAATATAAAGCTGCTTCTTATCAAGTTCTTTTTTTTTTGTTTTTGTTTTTGTAAGTTATTATATATTCTTTTTAATTTGCATCAACATACATTTTCTTGTTCAAACGATGTGCTCTGCGTAATCTGTTTGTATGTGCTCACTGCTCATCAATGTGATTCAATGTACTAGTACACTGTTAAAACTGTGAATTTGATGAACTGTGTGTTGTTTTCAATCCTAAGTGTTTGATAATCGACTGACCTTGTTTTTTTACAGGAAAGGCAACACTAATTACCATCGTGGAACTTGTCGTGGGTGCAGTCGCCAGACCAGCAATTCGGAACTTTTTGCAACAGGTCTAAATCAATACTTCTGAACAAGTGTAGGATGCTTTAAACAGTACATCATAGTTGAATGGATGTTTTGAACTAGCAAAATCTTAATTTAATGGATGTTTAAGCTAGTCACTAGTTAATCGTGTCAAGTGCATTAAAAGGAAACAGTTACTTGTGCTTTTGTGTTGGAAAGTTCACTTGATTAGAAAGCTTAAAACACCAGTTGCTTTTTTATGTAGGTAATGTTTGTATGTTGTACAGGAGAAGTGAATGAGTGATAACCCTGAGGTGTTTGTACACATTGGCAGTATGTAAGAAATTTGTTGGGCTGTTTGCTTTGTAGGCATGTCATAACAAATGCCCAGCACTTCCATTCATTTTAAAAGTAAAACATATCGCAGTGATTGACTAGACACTTCGGTAGTTAAATGTTTGGATGGGTTGCTCTTTTTGGGGAGCTACCGTAGTGTGCTATTACTGATCTTTGTTACAATTCATTCTTTCGAATGGTTTTAGGTTAAGTTGGGATGAGGTCAGCTTACAAATCATTCACTTTTGTGAATCCCCTCTGAGATCTAGGTTTCCCTTTCCTTCCGTAGTTTTAGATTAAACTCAGACTTTCTCAATTGGTGTATATCAAGTTTCTAGCATTTCTCAGTTAGGGGTTTCTTTCCCTTTCTGTGTGGTAAATTTTTCTCCTTCTCTTTAAATATTTTTAGGGTTTTAGATTACGATTGATTTGCGGTTAGAAGATCTCGCGTTGGTTGTGTTATTTGTTTTTAGGGGTTGAAAACTGGAATTACAATTATAAGACTGGGCACACTCTCCCTTTCTCCATCATTTTTGGGTTTGAATTCAGGTAAATTTCAATTTCATAAGATACGATATGAGCAATTAGTGATTTCTTCAACAATTAGTACTACTGATATGGAAATTTCACAAACCCATTTCTCAGATACTGTTAGGGCACATGTTTTATGTGAATTTACTTATTCAGTCAAACATGTGTTAGTCTGTGTATAGGAACTAGAGTCTGTACAGTACTATCACATGATTTAAGGTACATGCATGCTAGATGTGAAGCTCAAACTTGGTTGAATGGTTCTGATTAATCCATATCATGTGGGTTTGCAATTAATAATGCATACATTCATGGAACTTCTTGTAAATTTCATTTTTACCCATTTAAAAGGTGTGAGGATTGAATGACTTTCGTATTGGGGTGGTTTATTGCTTGCACATTAAGTTTTCGATGTCTTTAAGCCCGAGAATGACTTCAATTTTACGGGGCCTCAATGAACTTTTAGATTGTCAAGGAATTCATCCTTAATGCTAGTAAGAGTTGGTTTCTAAGACAATTTTTATTCAGTTTCTATTGTGCATGTAATTACCCAATTGTAGGTGTTCGGACAACTTTTCCAGCTTTATTGACCCAGACCCAAACCATGTCGCACCTAAAGTCCAAGTTTACAAATATTCCATCTAGTATCACAAGTGCATATACCTTGCAATTCTCATATTTGATCCTCGGTGCTGCAATCTTTCCATTGATCCCAACTAACTCTGGCCATGAACTCTTACCTGTAAATTAAGGTCCTATATTCATCACATACTACCCTGTGTGCATTGATAGGTTAATGAACGAATAAATTTCAATTTCATCAAGTGGGTAAGGCTAGTTCATTCAACAATCTACAACTGGGAATGTTGCTTGTTTATTAAGCGGTTTTATCAGACCCAGATATTAATATCAATCTGTATATTACATCAATTAAGAAATAAGATATGAATGGTGCAACTTTAGGATGGCATATAGATAAAAAAATGGTATTATAATAGGAACCGTTATAAAAGTTTGGCAAGGATTGTAGTGGGTGGGGCTTATTTTGACAAGTCTGGAGTAGAGACGTGTGCACTGACGTCTTTGTCTTCCAAAATGCATGTTTCATGTTCCGATGCCTGCAGGTTTTTTCTTAAAACACGGTTCTAAAATTTGCATACTAATCCGGGCTGCTGACTTCAACTAGATTTTCAACAATGTCGGCAGTGGCATGACAGTTCTGCGTTTTGTTTGGTTGGCAATTGTTTGATTAGTCACCTGCAAAAAGTGCAAATGGTCCATGAAGTTAACAGTTTCTCTTCCCATTTGGCATAGTCTTTGTTAAATGCTGTGCTACGGCGACACGGCAAAAAAAAATTGAACCGTGTCGATACGTATGGACACGGATACGCATGTCCGATACTTAGGACACGGCTCTATTCCGAGAAACCTAAAAAATATAAAAAAATATAGTTATACCTATTTATATAAGAAGGGAGATATAGGGGCTCTAAAATTGATTTAGGGGCTCCTCTAATAAGACGAAATAGAGACATTATGAAGTAAAACATAAAAACCCCTTATCCATAATATTTTCACAATACCCAAACCACCCCTCATTAGTAATTTTAATTACATTAATTAGTTAAGATTAATTTAAACTAATCATGATTAATTAAACATAATCTTTTACCTAATCAAATGATTTGAAAAAAAAAATTTATTTGAATTTGTGTTTGGTGGGAAGAAAAACTTGATGAAATCACGATTTGAAAGATTCAAATTTTGTTGTTCAGAGAAATTTACGGTTGGGTTTCATGTCGAACCCAACCGTAACCATAAGAAAACCGAAGAACACCAATTTTTGGCCAGATTTACGGTTGGGTTTTAAACAAAACCCAACCGTAAATCAAAGAACAATGATGAACACCAATTTTTGGCCAGATTTACGGTTGGGTTTTCAACAAAGCCCAACCGTAAATCAAAGAACAGTGATGAACACCATGTTTTGTGCAAAGTTACGGTTGGGTTTTAAACCATACCCAACCGTAAGTAGAAGAAAATGATGAACACCATTTTTCTAAAAGTTACGGTTGGGTTTTAAAGGAAAAACCAACCGTAACTCATCCTTTTGAGGATTGATTTTTTTTGTAAAATCTGAGTTTAAAAAATCAAAATTTTGAAATAATTCAATCATTTTTACTAGATAGAAGGTAAATTGGGTGTTCGAAAACAAAGAAAAAACGAAAAACACACAAATTAGATAATCCAAATTTGTGTTATCCAGTAGAATTAACGGTTGGGTGTTGGCTTATAACCCAACCGTAACAGTTCTGTTAACATTTGTTCCAATTTCAACACATAATTACGGTTGTGTTTTACCTTAAAACCCAACCGTAGCCAGTAGAACTTACGGTTGGGTTTGGCTTATAACCCAACCGTAACATATTCTTTTAATTTTTGTTTCAATTTCAACACAGAATTACGGTTGGGTTTTGCCTTAAAACCCAACCGTAGACAAGTTGTGGTGTTTGTACAAAATGTATTACGGTTGGGTTTAGTTACCGGACCCAACCGTAAATGGTCCTGTTAACTGTTTTTGATTTTCAATATACTCCAAATTGGGTTTAAAACACAACTTTGTAACTTATTCCTTCTATTGTAATAGATTTAAAGTAGTACATTAAAGGAAAAAAACAAAGGAAACGAAATACAATAGACCATTGGATGATTACACTTAAATACTTAAAGATAATGGCGATAATCAAACACCCGACTTGTTTTCATAATACGGTAGCAATCAATATGCTTGAACTCCTCCCCATATTTGATTCTACACTGCTCCATAGACAACACATGCTGAAAAAAACAAATCAATTATTAGTTTGAGTTTTTGAAATCTCTTTTTAATTAACGATTTATTAATCGACAAACTTACTCTTTCCGCACCGTTCTCGTAGGGATTTGCTTCGAATCTCATTTGCTTTTCCAGTTTTAAGTTGTTCATTTGTCGATACAACGTCTCTAACCGTCTCTTGATGGCTCTCCACGGCCTATGATTTACATTCCCCTCTAGTGCCGCAAACATTCGAAATACCCGCTTCCACCATTCTTCGGTATCTTGACCCTCATACCAATTTTGTTGTGAAACAACGCTGTTATTGTTGTTATAGAAGGCTCTATCGTAAGCATGCTCTAGCATCATATGCCACGCTCGAACAATTGCAACATCTTCATCATTCGTGTATGTGTTTACCATTTTTAGTGGTTGAAAGGGTATGGTGAGAATAATGAGAAAGTCTAGAATTATAATGAGAATGAAAGGGATAGAGAATAATGAGAAAGTGACAACTAAAGGTTTCCTTTTATAGGGAAAAAGGAACCAACGGCTAGATTTTTGAAACAAAAAATCCGTTGGAATTGTGTACTTTAAGGAGACGGAAATTCAGACATTTTGAGAATCCCGCAGAATTTACGGTTGGGTTTTGAGGTGAAACCCAACCGTAATCTAGTTGTGGTGTTTCTACAATTTATTTACGGTTGGGTTTAGTAATCGAACCCAACCGTAAAATGATTTTTAGAGTGAAATGTAGTTACGGTTGGAAAGGCTCACCTAACCCAACCGTAACTTGTAGTGTTAGTATTAGTGTATATTTTACCATATTATTACGGTTGGGTTTTGCCTTAAAACCCAACCGTAATCTGGTTGCGTTGTTTGTACAATTTTTGTTACGGTTGAGTTTAATAATATAACCCAACCGTAAATATGAATGTTTGTAGTATGAATTGTAGTTACGGTTGGGTTGAGTCATGGAAGCCAACCGTAAAAGCAGTTCTTAAGACAAAATTAGTTATGCTTGGGTTTAGTTCATTTTCTTATCAAATGCCAGAGTTGTGAAAAACCTTATTTTTAACATTAAAGGAAGAACCAAAGGAAATGAAATACAGTAGATCATTAGATGATTACACTTAAACACTTAAACACTTAATCATAACGGCGAAACTCAAGATAGAAACTTTGTTCCAAGATACGATAGCAATCTGTATGCTTGAACTCCTTCCCATATTTGATTTTATACTGCGCCCTAGCCATGGCATGCTGAAAAAAATAAATCAATTATAAGTTTCATTATTTTAAATATTTTTTGAGAAAAAACGATTTATTAATTGACACACTTACTCTTTCCACATTGGTTTCGTTGGGAAATGCTTCAACTCTCATTTTCATTTCCAGTTTTAGGTTTTCCATTTCTTCATACAACACCTCAAAGCGTCCCTTGATGGTACTGCACGTCCTCCGATATCTATTCCCGTGTAATGCCACAAACATTTCAAACACACGCTCCCACCAAGAATCGTCCTCCTGACAGTCCATCCAATTTTCAGGTATAACAACGTTTCTATTGTTGTTATAGAAGGCTTTCTCGTAAGCGTGGTCTATCATCGTAACCCACCCTCGAACAATTGCAACATCTTCATCATTCGTGTATCGAACCATTTTTAATGGTTGAAAGGGTATGGTGAGAATGAGTTGGAAAGTGTAGAATTATAATGAGAATGAAAGGGATAGAGAATAATGAGAAAGTGAAAAGGAAAGGTTTCCTTTTATAGGGAAAAAATTCGCAACGGCTAGATTTTCAAAAAAAAAACCGTTGGAATTGTATTTTTTTATCACTATTCAGGGATAATTTACGGTTGGGTTTTGTAATGAAACCCAACCGTAACAAATTTGTGGTTTTTGTAAAGTTATATTACGGTTGGGTTTTGGCTTAGAAAGCAACCGTAAATTTTAATGTTAGTTTAAGTGGGATGATCATTTACGGTTGGGTTTTTGTAATGCAACCTAACCGTAACAAACATGTTATTTTATTGCAAATTATATTACGGTTGGGTTTAATTATCGGACCCAACCGTAAACATAATTTTTTTAGTGGAAATGTAGTTACGGTTGGGTGATTTCTTGAAACCCAACCGCAAATGATCATCTTCATTTCCTATATTCTTCATTTTTTATGCTTAAATCAGTCTTGTATTTGTTTTATGTTGGTGGTAAAAGTGGAAGAGACATAACAGAGTTTTAACCCAAAATTTTGAAAAAACCCAAAATGAGTGATTCTAGTGGCAAATTTGTGGAGGGTGAATCCTTGTATGATTGCCAAACTAAATTCTACATACAAGTTTTCAGCCAAAACCCAACCGTAACCAACCTTTGTAGCTTTGAGTTTTAAGGTCAAATTAGGGTTTCAAAATCAAAAATTTGAACTTATTCAATCATTTTAACTAGATTGAAGGTAAATTGGGTCATTCAAACAAAGAAAAAACGAAAAACAAACAAATTAGAATCAAATTTAAAGTTATCCAGTAGAATTTACTGTTGGGTTTTGGCTGAAAACCCAACCGTAATATCCCAGGGAAATTATGTGTTCTGGTCATATATTTACGGTTGGGTTTTCAGCCAAAACCCAACCGTAAAATTATTCTTTCATATTTACGGTTGGGTTTTGGATGAAAACCCAACCGTAAAACTGTAGTATTAAAATGTGACAGATTTACGGTTGTGTTTCCAGGCAAAACCCAACCGTAAACCTGTCACATTTTTTATTTTGCCAGTTTTACGGTTGGGTTTTGCCTAGAAACCCAACCGTAACACTAATGTGACTGGGTATTTTTACCGGGATTTCCCAATGCATGGTTTCCAACTTAAAAAAATTAATCAAATAAATTTTCACGTGCAATTTAAATTCAAACTTCAAATCTAACTTCACATTAAAGGTACAACTAATTCACACATACAAAACAAAACCATAGACATAGAGTTAGGGAGAAGGAGTAGGGGTAGGTCGATGACTTTGACGAGCTCTTTTTTTGCTCATAACATTACGATGAGCAGCACCGCCACGAGTACGAGCTCCAGCACGACCGCCTCGAGTACGAGCACCACGTTGCGCATCCCCGGCTTCATCATGTGTCTCTTCATCCGATGCTTGGGGCTCTCTTCTAGTAGTACTCGCATCTCTAGTCGCGCCTCTTGTATCGGGTCTACTCCTCTTTAAAGTCCGTTGCACATCCTCAACTTCATGATGAAGCTCCCTAATCAAAGCTTGGAGTTGGTCAGGCGTCCTCACATCAATTGTGCTTAGGCATGGATTAATAGAGTCCGCCAATGCAACGGCTTTCTTTTTCTATTCACATATGAAAATAAAAGTAGGATGAGTGTTTAGTAATAAATCTTAAAAACATTAATAACAAAAATAATGTACGTACCAAATTGAAATATGCCTTCTTCCAGAAACCATCTCCTGTGTTGATTGCCAGAGTCTCAGGATCATTGTTGATGATAGTTGGATGACCAAAATGGCGATACCACTCCAAGTAATCTTCTGAAGCCTCTTTTGTGCCCGGACAGGGAGTTAACTCATTCCTTTGGACCTGGTATTTCGGATCAGTGCGGTTATTCCAAACCGCGACTAAAGGCGTCGGCTCATAGTTTAGCACGATGTTTGGCCCTTCGATCATCGACCCATTCACACACAATTTAAACATTTCGCGTGTCACCATTGTTTGGACGTATCCATATTGCCGGAGAGTTCGGCGGGGGTTGGACATCACGTACCCAAACGGATAATACAAAGGGCCGTTGTAGCCTGCCACGTCCGACAATTCACGTAAATCCTCAACATGTCCATGACCCTCTATGCTAATCTTCACATAAGGGTCGAAAACAACATCATTAACCGTGAAAGCATCAATTTCTGTTCTCATCTTTGCTATGAGCACTTCTTTATATTTTGCCTGCGTCTCGGTGAAGACGAATTTCTTTCCCGTAGGTCCATTAACATCAACGCTTATTTGAGGAGCCAGTCTGGGAAAGTGATCGTATACCCATGCCTATGAAGATAATTAATATTAATATAAGAAAATGAGAAAAAAATAAATTAAAATTGAACATTGAAATTCAAACAATAAATTACCTGAAGCAGACCGGTATTACCGAAAATCTCAGTTCCCCTGACCCTCGAAGCTTTTCGAAGGTTAGAAAGTAGGTAGGCCAGGGTGGCAGTTCCCCACGAGTACTGATGGGTCATCCCGAGATCACCCTGAAACCATTGTAGATACTGGACGTTGACCCTGTTGCCCGAGTTGTCACCAAAGAAGATGGTGCCGAGCATATATAACAGATAAGCTCTGGCTGTTCGAATGGCTCTGGTGTCATCTATGACGACCCCAGCCATTTCCAACTTTGCAGTCCATCCAAACTTCTCCCGTAGTGACCGCAGCAATATTTTCTTGCTCATGGATTGACCTTTCTTCTTTGGTATCCCCGGTTTATCTCCACTCACCAATTTAAATTCCGATTCAGCTTCGGTCTTCTCCCATCCAAGTGTTTCTTTGACAAGTGCATAAATATCACTCCAGGACATGTTGTTGTCAAAACCCTCAAACACTGATTTACCTTCCACCTCCAGCCCAAGAATTGATTGGACATCATCCGGCGTTATAGTCATCTCGCCGAATGGGAGATGAAACGTATCGGTTTCAGGCCAATAATGTTCCCTGAAGGCTGCGCAGACGACACTGTCATACTCCCACATTGAATGTGTAATTCCGAGAGCTAACCCGGTAGCATTTACCAGAATTTGTACAGCCGTACATTCATCAGTTAAGGGCCAATGTTGAGCCCTTTGAAGAACCAATTTCTTGATCGCCTGTGTATGATCCTACAAAGAATGAAAACAAATTTGTTTTACTTACAAAAGTTAAAAAACAAAAATTTAACAGAATAAGAGAAGTAATTAGAATAATACCTTGGTCGCTGCAACTTTGGCAGCCCATGAATGGTGATAACCAAATAATATTGCAGATTTGTCTGGGGCCTCACCCCATAGTCCTCCATTCCTCTTCTTAGGCCACAGTTGAGGTTCAGCCTTTTCTTTCGGAATTTCTTTGGCAACCCTTTTCTTTGCCTTTTCTTTTCGAATTTCTTTACCTTTGCCTTGAGGGACATGTTGTTCTATGTCCCCCTCTTCTTCTTCGTGTTGTTGCTCTTGTGGTGGTTCTCTAATCACAAGAGAACCTCTGGGTGTTGGTAGATCACCCAAGCCTTGAAACACATTATATTCCTCTTCTGCAATTTGAGGAACACTACCACCACCTACCTCAAAAGAGGGATTATGGGTCTTGCTCACGCCTCTCTTCTGAACCCCTAAATGCTTTCCGTGGCGAGGGGTTGGAGTGTGAGAAATAGGCGTTAACTTATTACCCCTCTTATTCTTCCTAAAACACACAACCAATACAAGTTAGATAATTTCAAAGCAATTCAACTTCAACAAAAAAAATATTCACTACACAGGAAAATTTACGGTTGGGTTTTTTCTCAAAACCCAACCGTAAAAATATAAGTACAAAAGGTGGTCCATATGTTACGGTTAGGTTTTAAGAAAAAACCCAACCGTAATACTCAAACCAAATTTTTATGGACGCTCTTTGTTACGGTTGGGATTTTCTACAAACCCAACCGTAAGTTGTTTTTAAAAATTGGCGCAAATTATTTACGGTTGGGTTATCTATTGAAACCCAACCGTAATATCCTGAACTATTCATCTTCTTCCCTTTGATTTACGGTTGGGTATTGAAAATAACCCAACCGTAATACTCAAGAACATGAAATATTACGGTTGGGTTTTGACACGGACCCAACAGTAATATCAACTGTGTGCAACATTTTTTTCCCAAAATCATGATCAAACATGCGAATAAATCAATTACAAGTTCTAAGAATACATGGGTTTTCTACAATACCTTAGATACACCATTGTTGGACTTTTCGGTGTTTGATTTTGCTTGTCACTGTCGATTTCTTGTTGAATCTCTTGATTAGGTTGAAAGGAGCAGGGTTCATTGCCATCACTGCTACCTTGAACGCCTTTAGTATGCTTCTTCATCTCGAATTGTTGAGTTGAGTTTAATCGTCGATGAATTTTACGAATCGGCGATGAATCGAGGGAGATTACGGTTGGATTTTGATAGGTTTTCTTTTGTTTAAGTTTTTAAAGTTATGAATTTTGTTAAAAGAGTTTAGGTTTTAATTGGTATAAGGGTAAAATGGTCATTTAACAAAACCCCCTAGAACATCCCTTATTGTAAAAATGGGTCACCTCGGCTCAACTAGGAGCCCCTCACTCAAATTTGGAGCCCCTATATCAGTCTTCTTATATAATATACCATAAGATATTTAAACCTGGCTTCCTTGAGAAGCTATTAGAACTTAAAAAGATATACTAATATCTTTATCTACCTACTCCTCTGGCTTCCTTCAGTAGCTATTAGAACTTACAAAGATATAATATCTTTATCTATGTACTTTTTCTGTTCTTTCTCTCTGTTTTTCTTCTCCTCTCTGTTACTGCTTTTTGGGTTCAACAAAAGATATTCTCTAAATCCCCGATCAAGTGCTGATCAAGTGAGAAAATGAGTAGGAAAAGAAAAGTTGTAGGTGTAGATATCTATGATAAACTATTTGTCTAATTTGTCTCGTTGTATCCCCGTTTTCTAATTTTTGAAATTGTCGTATCAAGGTAACGTATCAGACACAAGATACCTGTACCATGTCCGTGTCGTTGTAACACAGGTCAAATGTACTCAACAACTCATGGTTTGAAAGTTCTCATTGTCATGTTTACCCCTAATACAGGATCTGGTGATCGAGGCACTGATAGTAAAATTCTGGCTGTAGCTCTCAGAATATACTACAGACTGTGAGCATTATGACAATACAATTCAAATTATCAGCATCAGATTTGTTATTGTACTTATTGTCTCCTACCTAATATGTATTTTCTGGCTTTTGATGCAGGAATTCAAGCGCAGAATCAATTTCGTTCATTCTTGATCTTTCATTATTTTAGTGACATTATCCTCGGGTGACATTTCTGACCTTGTAATTGATTTTCCTCTCTGAGCTCTCTTCAAGTTGAAAAAATAAAGTAGCTTTGTAGTCTTTCTTATGTTTTGGTTCGATACCATGGAATTCATTTTTTCTATGAATATTTCAAGTATTGTTACTTTTTAACCTTTTTAAGCCGCTTGTGATTTGCAGTAATTTTTGTGTTCATCTGGAGTCTGAAGATCGTGCCAATCAGGTGTGAACTCTTCGATATTAACCTCATATAGGGCATCCAGAAAAATCGTGTTGCTTTGCTTGGTCGATGAATAGACCTTGTCTAAATTGTAAGTCACTTGTCATAATTATGAGTTCTAATACTATGGATTTATTTGTTTATAAATCTACAGAGTTGGATATATCAAAGTCTGTCTGAGCAATTCTTACGTTCGAATACCTGTCAGGAATTTAAACACCATCCATCAATTGTTCTTGTATTAGCTGTAGAGGTGAGTGATCTGCTGGAAATTTATAAATAGGCAGACCCCATTTGTAAAAAAAATAAATTGACATAGTGCTGCTACCTCATTCATGTTAAGTATGCAGACCCCATGTATAAGAGCTGCCAAATAATAATTTTGGATTTTGGAGATGGATGTTGGTTCTGTAGAATCTAGTGCTATGGAGAGTGAAACTTTGCATTTCCATCAAATAGATTCCTACATCGGATTTTACTTTAATTTGTTTGTATAGTTTGCCTCTGTAAAGCATGGACTCGTGGTGTCATAAATTCAGAGCTAGGAGACCTCCATTGGTTAGATACAGGACTCAGCTTCTTTCCCCACAGTGGTCTTTTCAGTTGCAAACAACGGTATTTGACGTGCTCATGATTAATGATTTGGAAAATTTAATTCACATGACTGCAGTATCGATTAATTGTGCATACATGTTTTCCTGGTTTGAATATAATGTCAGCAAGACATGGGAATTGATCCTTCAAGGTTTTGTCTATTCAAAATTATTAATAGAATAATCAAGTAAAAAAATGATTACACCCATCCTACCCGACCTGGTCAAATGACGGGTCGGATAGGGTGGTAAAATAGACCAGATCTTACCTACCTTACCCGATGTGCAGTCCTAGCATTTACACTGGGCACAAACTACAGCTTAATTTTCTGCAAGTTTGTGACTCGAAGTAGAAGCATAATTGGTTTTCACTTTTTTCAGCAATTTAGTACAATAGAATCTCATTTTGTTCGTAATCCTGTAGCTTTTAAGCTGAATTTTATCATAAGGAAACAAGTGTAAAATTCAATAACGAGGTAGTTATAACTTATAATTGTTCAGTTAAGATCATTTAAAAAAAAATAGGAAAAGAACTTGCAAATATTAATGATTAGGTTTAGAATGGAAGTTTTTGTTAATGGAACTTTCTGTAAACCTTTCTCAAGTCATACTTTATAACTCTGAATTTACATATGTTCGAATTCATTATGTTTTTGTGCTTGCGACTTTGCGCATGTTATTTGCTTGAGATACTAGTTCTATTTCTCGTGTTTTTTTTCTTTTAAGTTCATCTAGTATGTTCGCTTTATATTTTTAATTGCTTTTTAATCCAGAACTATCTTTCAGTGCTACTTACTGTTTGAGTGTTTTCCGTTCTTTATTGTGATATGGAAAAAGTTGCTTTAAGTTCTAAGAACTATTAATTTATGTGTATATAACCTATTATGTCTTTGGTCTGTAGGAATTAACTGTATAACTTCTCCTACATGACGATTAGTTACTTAGGACGTCCTTCTGAAACTCTTCGTTTCTTCTGGTTGTTATTAATTTATTCTTATCAAGGAATCTAATGATGCATGTCTTATTGCTGCTGCTACTGCGTTAGTACTCCTCATAGATAATCTGTGTAACGCAGCAGGAAACAACTAGGAAAACAACTAAACGTTGTTTTCTAAGAACACCGATAATTGGAGAAGAAACTTCTTTCTTTTTGGTTTTTTTCTATTAATAATGAAAGAAAAGAATGACTTAATAGGCAGTGCTAAGGTGCCTATTTATAGAAAAACTTAAAAAATAAAATACTACTAGAACTAGGAAATCTAAACCTAAAATAGAATCCTTAAACAACAAGGAAACCTAAAACTATTAGAAACAAAACTAGGAAATATTATCATTACTCTTGTCCTACGTCAATCCCTCCCACTTGAGAAGAACTCGTCCTCGAGTTATCAACAGGAAAACGCTCCTTGCGCAAGAAAACCATCACTTGATCACCTTCCTTACTTCTTTGAGAGCTAAAACTGTTTTTCATGAATGAAATAGAGTTTTGAGTGAGCTGTTTTCCACGAGATCCATTTTCTGCATCCTCTTTTGTACAGTCAGATTTTTCATGGTCATCATCAGAGCCTAAGCTAACTTCATCAGTATCAGTGTCTCCACTAGCTGACTTGTTATCACTTTCCCCCACTTTTTGTGTTTCAGAGTGGTCGGGTAATTCTTTTTGTGATCTTAAACAAACATTAGCTACTTTATCGCGCATATGAGGTAGCTCATTAGGAGGGTCATCAGAAATAATATCATTAAAACCCACTAGTAGCTGATGTATGATTTCTGGAATCTCTGGCTTCGGCTCCTCACACAATAAGACTGATTTCAAAACCATAACATGCATTTCACCCACTTCTTTATACTCGGCCTCAAAATCATCCCCAGAGTCTGCAATTGTCAAGAAAGAAGTACCCTCCACTTTGGAAGTATTGGGATTGTCCCACACCTTAGGACTCAAGACAATCTTGTGACCCTTCCACGTAAAGGAATAAACATTCTCTTTACCTCGATATGTGCTGTTTACATCAAATTGCCACGGCCTACCCAATAACACATGACTAGCATCCATATCTACCACATCAAATAACAATTCTTCGCAGTAAAACTTTCTGATGGACAAAGTAACACAACATACCTCGCTCACTTCTTCTAACGAATCCTTCTTAATCCAACCAATCTTATAAGGAGTCTCCCGCTTCTGTGTTAGTAACTTCAGATATTGTACCAACTTCTGAGATATGAGGTTTTCGCTACTGCCATTGTCGACTATTAACTTGCATATTGTCTTTTTGATTGAGCAAAAAGATCGAAAGATCTTATGTTGCTGCGTGGGAAAATCTTGTTTGGGTGCCAACAATACCTCTCTCTCCACTACACAGTTAGCATGTTCTCCGTCCTCTTCTGCCTAATCTTTGTCTTCGAATCCCTCTTCACCTTGCTCTTCTGTTTCATCTAGACCGCCTTCTATCCCGTCAACCATGTGCAATGTCCTACCCCTTCCATCTGGACACCTTTTAGACGTATGTCCTGGTTTACGACATTTGTAGCAAATCAAAGGTGTAAGTTGTGCGTAAGGATTGGTACTCCCCTGATCTTCCTTCTGAATAACAGTGGATGGCTTAGTTCCTGGTGTACTACTTACATCACGTGTCGGCACAGAACGTTGAGTAGTTTGAGTAGATTGAGTCGAAGATGCATTCTGACTATACGATGAGGATGACCCAACACGATTAGAATGCCTAAAAGGTTGAACTGTCCGCTCTGTCATCTCTGCCTTCAAAGCCATATTATGTGCCTCATCAACACTCCACAATACTTGCAACCCGATTCTCTCCCTCAACGAAGGTCTCAAACCGTTCAGATAACGCGCAACACGTTGAGTTTCAGTTTCCATTAGATTGTTTCGAGCAGAAAGTCTATTGAATTTTGAAGTATAATCAAAGACGGATCGATTACCTTGGTAACAATTCTGATATAATTGGAACAAATATTGTTCATAATCTGGAGGAAGGAATCCGCCCATCATCAACTTCTTCATCTTTCTCCAACTCCTAACAGTATCTTTACCTTGTCTCCTTCTATTAGTTTGTAACTGATCCCACCATACCGCTGCTGAAGACTTTAGTTTATATGCAACCAGCTTCACCATCTTGTCTTCACCTATCTCCATCATCTCAAAGAACCTTTCGACTTCAGACAACCAATCGAGAAACTCTTCAATTTGAAGGTTCCCATTAAAAGCAGGCAGATCCGCTTTAAACCGATACTCATCCTCAGGTCTTCTTTGATGATTCCCTTGATTACCTCTGTACTCATCGTCTGAATCAGATTCATCTGCGTTAGCATGCGCTTGGAGATTATCCAGTACTCGACCTCTTCCTCTGCACCGCCTCTACCTCTACCTCTTGCTGGGTTAGCCCTAGGATGTTCTTCTTTGATTAGCCGGTTTTCTGGATTCAGAACTTCGTTCGGATTCCGTAAGGTGGCCAAGTTAGTTGCGATTTGATTCAACGTCTGTTGAATCGAACCTCAACGTATGAGTGTTGATTGCATTCCAGATTGCCTCAACACCTGCAACACCCGCACCGTCATTAGGGATTGGGTTTACGTTGTCTCCCCCGCCGTTTACCATTAGATCAAACCCTCGAAATCGAGGTTAGGCTCTGATACCAACTAATGCTGTAGAAAACAAATAGGAAAACAACTAAACGTTGTTTTCTAAGAACACCGATAATTGGAGAAGAAACTTCTCTTTTTTTGGTTATTTTTTTATTAATAATGAAAGAAAAGAATGACTTAATAGGCAGTGCTAAGATGTCTATTTATAGAAAAACTTAAAAAAATAAAATACTACTAGAACTAAGAAATCTAAACCTAAAATAGAATCCTTAAACAACAAGGAAACCTAAAACTATTAGAAACAAAACTAGGAAATATTATCATTACTCGTGTCCTACGTCACTGTGTGACAGAAAACTTAAGTAATGGATAGAATAAGAGAAGCAGGGAATTGTTTAGTGCTCATTACTCTGACTTGTGAGACTGTGGTTTGTTTTAGTCCTTCCCTCCCCATGTCATCAAGACTATTCAAGAGTAAGTCCAGGGGTTAGTGAGAGAAGAATATTTATTCACTTGAAGTTAGGAAAATGCCCTAAATGTATAAAAAATATACTAATCATAATGGTTATTTGCCGTAGAATATTTGTAAGTAAACTAATTAATATTGTTTCTGAGTTTTTTATGATATATATTTTAGTGTCCAATTGATTTTATAGTTATAAACAGAATGGAGCAAAGAGAAAAGGGCACTGTGACATCTGTTGCATCTTTAAGCTTGGTAGACGAAGCCCAAAAGGCAGCAAAGAGAGTAGAGGGTTCCATTGCTGAACACCAGAAGGAGTTAGACCATATTCGTCACTTCATTTCTGACAACAACAATCTAATCAATTTCGTTCATAAGCTTCCTGATGGACTCCATCATGATGTCATGGCAAGTTCTACTAAAGCAACAAACAAATAGAACTCTTATATTCAGCATCTTTTAGTTCTCCTACCAAACGGTTTTTTTTTCCAATCATTTACAGGTTCCATTTGGACAAGCGGCGTTCTTCCCGGGTCGTTTAATTCACACTAATGAGTTCATTGTAATTCATATCCCTTTTTCTTCTATCTCTAAAGACTAGCCTGCTTTTCAATTTAATGGACTTGTTTTGTTTCTGGTCAGGTACTATTAGGAGAATGGTATTATGTGCAACGAACATCAAAACAAACAGTAGGGATTTTACAAAGAAGGGGAGTGGTTTTAGATTCCCAAGTTGAGTCCCTTAAGGCAATGATGTTGGACCTTAAAGCTGAAGCTTCTTTCTTTGGTTCTACTGCTGCTGAAGCTGCTGTAAGTTTATTCTCTTGTTGTTTATAATTATTAGTTGTACAAATGTTCGCGTCCTTGCCTTCATTTCTAGATTAGGATTTTGACAATGCAATATCCGAGTTCTATCAAAATATTTTCTTAATTGCCATTTTAAGTCCCTGGGATATTCAATGCTAAACTGTATTAGGTTGTATACTGATTCTTAAGAATCAGTAACTGCAATTTCACTCGTTTGTCTTTAATTTTGAGATATTTGTAGTTTCTCCTATCACGTTAACATCCTCGCAATCTGATTCATCTGTGCGATCAATTCACATTGAAATACTCTCTAACTATCCAGACCTCATTTTTTCTTTACCAAACAGGAAGGTGTTGTTGAGATCAGGGAAAAATATGTTGAAGAGCATCCTACAGAAAGGATGTCAAATAAGGCAGGTACCCATCTCTTTTCTTTATTTATTTTGTGTCTAGAAATTGTATGCAGCTTGTTTGGCCTGCTTAAATAACAAACAGATAGTGTGTTTTGATGTCTACAATTTTGTTGCTTTCTATAATGAACTGACAACATCATGAACTTGTGGTTACTAGTGTAGCATGTCATGTATGATTTTTGTCAGTATTTTGTTATTTTTATCTTTGCCATGGTAAGATATTTTTCTTCTTTCTCTTAGTTTTTTTCTCAATCTAGAAATAGATGATGTCTCCAGCTTGTTGCGCTTACATGTATTTCTTGCTCTACGAGACCGCAACTTCTGTTTGATTATTATGTCATGTGGTTTGAATTTTCAGATTTGGAAAACCCAGATACATCCAATTCTTCTGAAGTGCACAATGTGGAAGTTGCTGGTGAAGACGAGGAATATGCTCGTATTATGTCCAGGTTGAATCAACTTGAGAAAGAATAACTTGAAGCTGAACATGTTGATGAGGTTACGGACTTCGGGTGCTCGATAAATGAGCATTCTTTCGAGCAGCTCAAAATCTCTGAAGTAATGTTTATATAGTTTGTCTCTTTTTTTTGGTCGGGGATAACACATATAACTATGCATGTTAAGAAGTTGAATTCTTGGTGTGACAGGGACATCAACATGGGAAGAGTTCCTTGAAGCAAAACAGTAGGAAGTTTAAGTCAATACCGGCAAAATTTTGCTGACCGGTCAACTGTATATATCTTTTCTGCCACTATCTTCTGATCATATATTTGCAATATAGTTTTAGTGAACTAGTTACTTATTTTATCTGAAACTCCCATATGCAGGTTGAAAATTCGCCTGTGCAGCAACTTCCTGAAGGTGAGCTTTTTAAACAGGCTAAATGAGTGTAGTAAACCTCTTAATTGTATAAAAATCATGGAACTTTATTTAATGAAGCTAATAGTCATCTTTTCATCTGATTTAAGAAAAGCTTTCCATCTTTTTGTTAATTCCTTGTTTTGTACCCTTTTAGTGCTAAGCATTTTTTTCTTCATTTTTTTTTCTTCAGATAATTATTTGCAATGAGAAAGTCTACCACAGAAGGGCACTTCCAACCCTACAAAGCCATTGCACCCTGAAAAGGAGAAATCTCAAGTAGTGAATACTTCAAAATCTGAGGTTCTGCTCATTTGATTTTGACATACAAGTGGATTATGTATAATTCTTACTTGCATCAGATTTGGTGGACTTTACTATCAGGACTTGATGTAGTATTGTTCAATATAAAATTAACTAGCTAGGCAGAGAATGTTGTATGAGTAAACAATTAGTAAGCAAGTAGTTTCATCATAGTTTCACTGGATAATAGTTTCTTGTCGGCTCTGAGAAGGCCTTCATATTATATTCGAAACTACCTCAATGCAAGTAGACTGGACCAAAATTTATGTGAAGCTTAACCAATGTGTGTTCTGTAGATTTCTGACGATAAAGCCACAAAAGATAATTTTAAAACAGGGTTTGATAGTACCAAGGTATGAGCTATTCACTCAAAAGCCTTAGATATATATAGGACCATTTTGCTTCATATCCATTAGGATCTTATGATACTTTAACATTAACATACAGGCGTTTACTGGGTTGGTTGTCGAACATGCTCATGGTGTCCATGCTAATGCATCCAGCGAAACCACTTCCTCTAAGGATTGTTTATTTTATTATTCCCTCCGTTTCAAAATGATATACAAGGTTACTATATTTGGATATATTAAAAAAATATGTTTGTTTCTATAAATAGAAAATTAAATGTTTTAAGATTATTACTTTACCTATATAGGGACCACTTCTCTTTTATTTTTATTATTTAAACACAAAAAAACCATTTTTCTCCCAAGGACAACAAGAAAAAAACATAAAAATATATTAAATGATTAGTTTTTTTATTTTTTGTGCTAAACGAAACAAACCTATCATTTAGAAACGGAGGGAGTAGTAAATATTTTTCATCAACTGGTTTTCTTCTCTCCAGACCTTATACGTTGGTTCTGGTTCATGTCGGTAAGTCCAATAGCTTGAAATAATTGTCTTGGATCTGGTTTGGAATTATCCCATTTTCAGCCCATCAACATATTCCAAATTGAAGGCTGCTTTAGACTTTAGTACATCATAGTTAATACTACCTCCGTTTCAGCAAAAGTGTTACTATTACTTTTTCATTTTAGTATAAAAATAGGCTAAAATGAAAAAATGATAGTAACACTTTTGCTGAAACGGAGAGAGTATTTTATAAACTAACTCATTATGAAGGAAAAAAACTTTGGGACCACAGCAGGATAATTGTTGATCTGTCATTATGCTCCCCCTAGACTGGTATTTATAATCAACGTCTCAGTTATTTAGTGATTCACATAGCACTTTTTCACAATGTATTTGGTTTTCACAGTCGACTGGTTTAAGAACATGAAAGCCAGTTTCCAGATTCAAGATGCAGAAAGGTAGTCGGTGATACTTATACAGTCCCCATGATCAATAGGAAAAAGAGGTGTCAGAGGAAAAAGCCAGGTGAATGAACGGCTACATTGAGTATCTTGATCTATAAATTGTGCTACAAAAAAATTTGGGGTTAGGATAAGAGATGCATAAGGGTTCAGAAGCATTCTGAATCCAGATATCATTGAAAGCATTGATTTGTTCACCATTTCTAACTTCCCATATAGAGTGATTCTTGATAATATCAAGACCAATGCAGATACTAGTCCAAACCCAAAAGGGGTAGTTATTTTTAGGATAGTGTAGGGGATGACAGTTGCTAAAATATTTGTATTTTATAATAATTTCCCAAAGATCAGATGAAGAGTGAATGAGGTTCCAAGCAGTTTTAGTAAGAAGAGCTAAGTTTCGGTACTTAAATTTTCTAAAACCTAACCCTCCTTGAGACTTATATGTACAGACTCTACTCCAACTTTTAAGATAAACTCCTTTATGTGAGTCTTTACCCCATCAGAAGTCTCTTTGAGCTTTCTCTATTTTCGGATGGTGGTATCTGGAAGAAAGAAGGAGTTCATGATATAAGTTGGAGTAGTATTAAGAACATGATTAACTATAATGGATCTACCAGCTTGATTGAGTTGGATTCCTTTCCATTTAGCTATTCTTTTATCAAACTGCTCTACTAAGAGCACCCATAGTGGTGGGACTAAATGATGGACCAAACCTAAATTTGGTCTTTGGTCCGTCAAAATTCAACCACAGTGGGTTGACCAAATTTGGATTTTGGTCCGGATTTTTTACTGTTTGGGATCAAATTTGATCCAAAACTGGACCAAACCCAATTATAGTGGAGCGTTAACCTAGTTGTGCGTCTCGTGCCAGGCGTGACGCTGGCTCTCCGTCTGGTGCCATACGTTTAACTAGACGTAGTTTCATTTTTCAGGCGTGAACCAGAACTCCGCCCCATCAGGCGTTCATCCAAGAGGACGTCCAACGAGGCGTAACGCCAAAAGCACGCCTGTTAATCAGGCGTTCGGCTAGATTAACGCCTGTATTGGGCGTTTGACTATTACAACGCCTGTTTTCGGCATGCACGTAAGAGAGTGCATGTGTGTGGGGTGTTCTGCTAAGCGAGCGCCTGTGTGTGGGGCGTGTATCTAAGCGAGCGCCTACTATTGGTAGTCGTTGAGATTTGTTACCGTTGTAACAGTTATATTTTGGGTATACCTATAAATGAATTGGTTGATTGGTATACCATTTCCATTTTATTTGTATACGAGAAAATTTCGTTCTTTTTATATATTTGTCTTCCAAATCGGTTAGAATTATGGCACTAAAACTACGAGGTCTAAATTTTACTACATTTGAAGATGTAACGATGTGTTAAATTTATTTAGCAATATCTCAAGATTGTAGTATTGGTTCCGATCAATCCGAAGAAAAAATATGGTCTCGCATCTTAAATGGGATGAAAGAAGCCATACCTACAGTGCCGGGGCGCACTTGGACCTCCATTCAGAAACGATTTCAGGGAATAAGTAAAGATGTGGCGCTTTACTCTGGAAAAGAGGAGGAAGTGGAACGTGAACATCATACTAGATGGGGCCCCGAAACAAAGGTAAATACCCGTTTAAGATTAAACCGTGCATTATTGTTTTGAATTGTATATCATCCACTAAACTATTTTTAAAAAAATAACAGATTGAAGAAGTAAGGAAGCTTTTCAAGGAAGCTAATAGTGGAAAAATATTTAAGCATGAAGAGTGTTACGCAATTATGTTAGAAAATATCAAATATTCACGACGATCAACAGTTGTTTTCGATTCATCACAAGCTGAAGAAGATTCTGAAAGCGACGAGGAAGACTGGGAAAGACAGGAAACAAGCCAAGACCATTCCAGTGGCGATGAAGAAATAGGAGATATACCTAACACATATAACCGTCATATGGGGAAAAAAAGGCGAAACGACAGAAGAAAACAGGGAGAGCAAAATCCAGTGGCCAACAGGAAATGATAGAAATAATTATTAAATAGCAACAAAACTTCAACACCAATTATACAGAACAAACAAAAATGAAGATGTCGCAGAGAGAATCCGAGTTTGCAGTAAAACTAGCTGAGTCTTCGGCAAAGTTTGCAGCAAAACAAGCTAGGAAAGAAAATCTTTTTTCTTGTGGTGTTTTAGATGATAAGGGTTTTAAAATTGTAATTGGATCTGGAAAAGTTGTTGTCACTAAGGGTAAGGATTATGCGGGTAAGGGTTATAAGACTGAGGGTCTCTATAAACCTAATGTAACCTATGATGAAAAGAATAAAATTGATTCTTCTGCTTATGTTTGTCTGTCATTATAGGTTTGGCATGGTAGACTTGGACATGTAAATTATAAGTCAATGCATAAACTGGCTAGCATAGGATGCATACCCAAATTTAGTTTGGATAATGAACATAAATGTGAAGTATGTGTAGAATTAAAATATGCTAAAAAAACTTTTAGAAAAAATGTTCTGAGAAATTCTAAACCCTTAGAATTAATTCACTCGGACCTAGTTGACATGAAATCAACTCAAACTAGATGTGGTAAAAAATGGTTTATAACTTTCATAGATGACTGTACCAGGTAATGTCAGATATACTTGCTCAGGGGTAAGGATGATGCCTTAGAAGCCTTTAAAATATATAAATTGAAGTTGAAAATCAATTATATGTTACCATTAAAAGAGTTAGGTCTGACCGTGGTGGTGAGTATGATATTCCTATAGGAGAATTTTGCTCACAACATGGTATTATTCATGAGACCACTCCTCATATTCGCCACAATCTAATGGTGTGGCTGAACGAAGAACCGAACCATTAAGGAGATGATGAATGCCATGTTGATTAGTTGAGGATTACCGGCAAACTTGTGGGGGAGGCCATCCTCTCAGTTTGCTATATCCGGAACAGAGTACCCTTTAAAGGATCAGATAAAAATCCATATGAACTATGGAAAGGTAAACAACCTTCTTATGCATACTTCAAAGTGTGGGGGTGTTTGGATAAGGTTTCCATTCCTCCTCCTAAGAGAACTAAAATAGGACTCAAAAATGTTGACTATGTCTTCATAGGGTATCCTGAGAATACTACTTCATATAGATTTATGTTGTAAGTTCTGAAATTTCTGAAATTGGTGTGAATACTATTATAGAATCTAGGGATGTTGTATTCTTTGAAAATGTTTCTCCATTGAAATCTGATTCTCGCATGATATGTGATGATCCCCTAGATGTCCCTTTGACCATTCAGACATTACCTTTAGAGGAAGATGAAGTTGAATTTGAGCCTAGAAGAGGTAAAAGGCTTAGAACTGGAAAATCTTTTGGGCCAGACTTCATAACATGCTTAGATGAGATTGATCCACAGACTTATAGAGAAGCCATGACTTCTTATGAAGCTCCATGGTGGAAAGAATATATCATTAGTGAAATGGATTCCATCATACGGAACGGTACGTGGGAGATTGTAGACTTACCTTTAGGGTGTAAACCCATGAGTTGTAAATGGATCTTCAAAAGGAAACGTAAGGTAGATGGGACTGTGGAAAAATATAAAGCTAGGTTAGTAGCTAAAGGCTATAAACAAAAAGAAGGTGTAGATTTCTTTGATACTTATTCACCTGTTACGAGAATTACTTCCATTAGGAGGTTAATTGTTATTGCTGCCATTCATAACTTAGAGATACATCAAACGGATATAAAGATAACTTTTCTAAATGATGAATTAGATGAAGAAATTTACATGGACCAACCTGAGGGATTTATAGTACAAGGTTGTGAAAACAAAGTTTGTAAAATGAAAAATCTTTGTATGGTTTGAAACAAGCACCTAAACAGTGGCATGAAAAATTTGATCATGTAATGATTTCTAGTGGTTTTAAAATCAATGAATCTGACAAATGTATTTATACTTGTGAATAATGCTTGTGTGATTGTATGCTTGTATGCTGATGATATGCTTATACTTGGTACAAACATGGATGTAATTAGTTCCACTAAGAACATGTTAAATGAGAACTTTGACATGAAAGACTTAGGCCGCGCTGAAGGATATAGTCTTAGTCAATCTCATTATGTTGAATTTGTGCTTAACAAATATATTCAGTTTGATTGTAAACCTGCTTGTACTCCGTATGATCTTTGTTGTAGACTCAAAAAGAATAAGGGTAATGGAGTTTCACAACTTGAAACACTCACATGTTATAGGAAGTCTGACATATTTGATGAACTGTACGAGACCAGACATTGCTTATGTTGTGAGTAGGTTGAGTAGGTATACCTGTAATCCGGGGAAGGAGCACTGGGATGCACTTATTAGAGTGCTGAGGTACTTGAAATACACTTTGACCTTTTGTTTGAATTATGAGAGGTACCCTTCCGTCCTTGAAGGATTTTGTGATGCAAACTGGATATCAGACTCAGATGAGTCTAAGTCTACGAGTGGATATGTTTTCACTCTAGCAGGTGCGTATGTATCTTAGAAGAGTTCCAAACAGACATGTATAGCTCGATCCAATATGGAACCAGAGTTTATTGTGTTAGATAAAGCAGGAGAGGAAGCCGCTTGGCTAAGATGCTTTTTATAATACATTCCTCTCTGGAACAGGCCTGTGCCAGCTATATCCATACATTGTGATAGTCAAGCTGCAATAGCTAATGCTAAAAACAACAACTATAATGGGAAGTCTTTACACATTCGTAGAAGACATAATTCCCTGAAACAACTAATCTCAACTGGCGTTATTTCGGTTGACTTTGTGAGTTCTAAGGAGAATATCGCGGACCCTTTGACGAAAGGTTTGTCCAAGGAGATAGTTAGTAATGCATCGAGGGGATGGGGCTTAAGCTCATTAAATAAACTTTCCATGAAGGATACTCAACCTTGCTGACTGGAGATCCCAAGATCAAGGTTTTGAATGAGACAACTAATTTGTGGTGGGTTAAAGGAAACATTATCAGAGAATTTCATTATCTGTCCCTTCCATATGGTGTAGACGTGATAGTGTGAATGCATGTGAAGGATGACTTTTTATTAAGTCTTAGTGAGTTTTATAGTTTCAATTTAAGATTGAAGTGGGGTGTAGCAGTAAACACTCTTGATGGAACTTATCTATCTGAATGTGGAAGTGGGTCGCTTCCTATGAGAATGAAGTTGATTCTCTAGAGCATTCTGAGAAACGGGATACGTCCAGAGCCAAAATGGACACAACGGCACGAACTTGACAGCACCTATAGAGATATCACGCGTGGAAGTTATTGATGAACTACACCAAACGATGGCAGTTCAATACATCGTTTTTACTATCTATCAAGTAGTTCCGGTAATTTCTCACTAAGCAAAGGTTCAAGACCTTATGGACACCTCTTGCCTATAGTGGTATTTCTCGCTTTCTGATTTATGATTTTTTATCGGTTTTTCATTCAGGTGAGGGATTGTTTGAGAAAATGATTTTTAATGTTTTGTTTTTGGTCTTGGTAGGAATGGATCTTAAGACCTAAGGGTCACTAAGGACACTAACTCATTTTCACTAATTGTGAATGAAACGTTTAGTCCCACATAGGAGAAAATAAAGATGTTGTCTCTCCATATTACTAAGAAAATTACATCTAAGAGTGACCTTTTGGGTCAACACACTTTTGTGTGGGGGAAATGACTTAGACAATGGGCTAGTTGGTGCAACCACACATTTCACACACGCGCGGTGCTTCGCACCAAAGCACGCACGCCGTCGTCGTCCGTCCGGTCGGGTGGATGGGGCTCGGGTGTGGGTGTGGGTCAACCAAGACTTATCTTTCTGGACAAAATAATTTTGTTCCTCAACGAATTTAAAATTAATTAAATTTGTCTTTAATGTGGGGGCGTCTGACCCGTCAGAAAATAATTTCTTACCAAAAAAATTTTCTTCTACAACACAATGTCGACATTTTCTGGTCGTTTTTCTTTACAACATTATTACAAATTATGTCGACATTCTAGAAGGATTTCACTCTGGTTTCTGCGTATAAAAACAAATAGAATTCTTCATTCCAACCATCCCAAAGCAGGCTACTATCCCTGACTCTTTTCCCGTCTTCTTGCTTTGCTTGCGCATTTGCTTGTTTATTTCTTTCCTTCATCTTGTTGTTGAGTTTGTTTGAGTGGGAAAGTATTGTAGTGCTATACAATACTTGTATCAGGCAGTTTTATCCTGGACACAACTTCACTGTCGGGTATTTAGCATCACTCATTTTTGATGTGTACCAGTGAATTATTGTGTTAAATACAGTTTGATGATCAAGTGTTTGATGATCAAGTGACTCTGCCCTCAAAACAGTGTTTAAATTTCAGAAGTTTTATTTAACATTAACATCATTTATTTTTAGTATTTTATTGTTGCAAAACCAACAGTAACTACCCAGTTTAAGTCTCATATAAGTCTCATTTAAATGTTTCAACTGTGTTTAGTTCTTAGTTGAGTTAGGAAAGTTGATGTTTAAACCTCGGATCATTCAATTGTAAAGTGGGGTTAATCCTTTAGCCAGTTACTAGTAAATCTGTTCTTCAAGATATGTAACCAAATTTGGTTTCAATTTTTTTTGAAGAAACCAAATTTGGTTTGAAGAAAACTTATTGTTTTCACCAACAAAAAAATTGGTTTCAACATTTTTTGGTTTTTGTAAAATTTGATGAAACCAAATTTAGTTTTATCATTTTTTGCCATTTCACCAACACAAACGTTAATTTCCGATTATGATGATGTATCATCATTTTCTGATGATGATTTTTGACGATGATGATATAGAGGTGTTAGTGGTGCTTGTAGAAGATAGAAGGAGGAGGAGGAGGTTATGTTGGTGGCGGATATGAACATATAATGGTGGGGGGAAAGATAAGGAAAATAAGTAATATAGATTTAGGTTACTGAATTCAAATCTAAAATCAGATTTTCAATTGAGATAAATGTTTAATATATTGAATAAAAATCAATCCAATATCCTAGAAAAACTTTTGGTAACTTTTTTTTCAAAAGTTTTGATCTCAAAAGAGAGATTGAGTATAGATGATTATGAATCTATACTCTGATCATGAATTAGGAAATAAATTCGAGATCAAACTGACGATTTAGGTTCAGAACTTTTGAAACTCGGTTTTCATAAATTTTAATGTCGACTCGAAATCGATTGATTGAATTAAAATGATATAAAGAGAATAAACTTATCTTTCGGTTCAAATTATTGGTGGTGATGGTGGAAGACGGTGTTGGTGGAAGATAAAGAGATGGGTTACGTGGCGGTGGCGTAGTAGGTGAAAGAAGAAGATACAGAAATAGAGAAAGATAACTGAACTTATACGGAAAAGAAGAAGATATATAAAATGGTGGTATGATCATTTGATAAAAATGAAATGGACGTAAATAATATACTTTTAAAAAAATAGGGTTTTTATATCATCTTTGGAGAATATGGTGCTTCTATGGATCTCAACATTTGGTTGGAGTTTTTATGCACCAAATTTAATCACTTTAGTGTTTTATCACTTGTTATGTTTTTCAAAAGCCAATCCAATAATAACAAGAAAATAAGAATAATTTCGTAAATATTCCTTCTTCTCACTTAAACAAGACTAACAATTGTGAAAAAAAAAATCAAAATCTTTTGGGTAATTACAAAAAGAACATCATCTTCTTAATTTTAATTATAATCTCTCATTATAATCTTCATCGATCAATAAAAAAATCATTAATTCTTTAGTAACTAATTTCAAGTTATTTAATCAAGATTCCTCATTTCAAGTTAGTTCATCCATATGAAATATCCTCTTTATTAACGTTATAAATGGAGATCCAGCTACAAACCCATTTTACAAAATCTTAACCAAGACCCTAAAAGCTCATCCTGCAAATCCACCACCAACTACAACCAGTACCACCAACAACTTCAACCATCACCACCAACTCTCTACGGCCAGTGAAACCAACAACCAGTAAACTCCACCACTTATAATCCAACCTAAAAATCCATAAACTTAAACCATGATACCCGTTATTCAACTCAAAGAAAATTTATAGCCGAAAAATATAATACAAACAGAAAGGAGGAGAGGAAGCTACGAGGAGGAGAGTGAGAGGAAAAAGTGGTTTTGATATTATTCGGTAAACGTATGAGTATTATTCAGTTTGGTAGAATTCGAATTCGGTCAATTATTCGTTCAGCGGTTTGTAATTTGGCATTAATCCATAACGATATACGTACGTGTATAATTCGTTTTAGAGATATGAATTCGGCAAGACAAATTCGGCATACATTTACTTGTAAAATATGTTATTTTTCTATGGTGTAATGATTTTAATGAACTATATTGGCATATCCATAACTCCGGGGTCAAAATCCTTTTGTATCCATAATTTCTAAAAGAAATTAGATGCTGAAAGATTAAAATATGATAGAAAAATGTGATGTAATGATGATGTGGCAAAGTATTATACAGGATGTATAGTTCGTTAATTCGTGAATACACATATAATTCGTTTCAGGCTAAAAAATCGCTAAACTAAGTCGGACTTCCATACGTATGCGTATGCTACTATATAATCCGGATTAGGAATAATTCATGTTTAATTCACGAATAATTCAGAGAATTGCTAACTAGGCATGTACCAAAAATTCAGCGACAAGTATATTCCTGATATATAAATCAATTTTTACATCATTTAATGAGCACTCTGAAAATTACAAGCTACATTCTATCGAAAGTAGATAAATCTAGAAGGGATTTCCTTTAGCAAACCAGGGAGGTAAAAAAAAGGCTTCAGTGGCATTGCTTAGGATAAGATTCGCTTGCAAACTTGTTATGGTGGGTTAGGCCAGATCCTATGCACCCTCCTGATAGACACATTTTAGTGTCTAATTTGCACCTTAATTTCTAGTAAGTTAGTATTCGATTTTGCGTTTATTACGTGTTTTTATGCTTTTGTAGGTACATTAGAAGAATAGAGATTTGTGGAAAAATTGGCTCAAAAAGTGATAAAGGCACCCAAGGACAAGTGTTATTGGCACCCCAAGAATGGATAAGGGACACCCCAGAATCGTCCGAGTCAACTCAGTCAACCCAGCGTGTCAACTCAGCCCGAGTCGCCGATCCAGCTCATCGGGTTTCCTGTTCCAAACATGAAAATGAACTGGATATGAATTTACGGATTTTTTGTGGTTGTTTTCGATTATTAAGAGACCCAATTGCAAGTAGAATTTCATACAAGTTATAACACGTCGAGAAACAGCAAAGAATCCCGAATAATTAGCTCAGAAATTGTGAACTTGGCCGGATTTCTGTTTTGATTAGGAATCGAATTTGGAATTTGTTTGAGAGAGTTCTATTAGGTTTAGAACTCTCCCTAGGGTTTGTAGACCCTATATAAACCAAGAGAAGCCAAGAGTAATCGATACAGAGCCCTAGAGACCAATTCAGAGAAATTCCGGCCATC